>QRFB01000545.1:52740-67170 GCA_008931105.1 Oenanthe javanica | reverse complement strand
ATATATATATATATATATATATATATATATATATATATATATATATATATATATATATATATATATATATATATATATATATATAATTATATAACCAATTTGTAACCATTGAGATCTAGAGAGAAAGTTAGTTAGAAGCCCAAAAATACCCGAAAATGACCGGAATATAAATTTATGGTATAAATTTGGGGGCAATTAGACAAGTCTAAGGGCTGTTGGAATATGGTCTTTGGGTAACCTAAAGGGACTTGTAAGGTGTGTGTGAAAATTGTGCAAGTATATGGGTTTTTAAGCTTATAAGGGATAAGATCTATGAAAGAACTAAACTTAAAACTCAAGAACTCTTAGAGATGAAAACCTACTGATGATAAGAGCTTCTTGGGAGAGAAATTTGCAGCATTTACTTGGCATAAAATGGCTTAAGAAAAGGTGGGGGATGAGGCTTTATTTATAGCAAAAAATTTGGCATTTTTGATTTAATTAATCAGGGGACAAATGGACAAGCTTTGCATAAATCAAGGGAATGTACAATAATTCAAATTTATGTTCCCTTAGCTGTAATAACCCACATGGGTACATAGAAAAACCTGCTAGTTTCATTCAGTAATTTATTTAAGGTAATAAACGTGTAACCGAACGATACGTTGAAAATATGACGTTTTTCAAAATATATTCCAAAAATTATGAAACTTTGGGAATCATCTGGGAATAATCCCAATAGGTCATAGTCAAAATTCTACTCAATTTGGAGTTGACCTTCATTGACTTTTAATTGATCGAACAATCAATCCCGTATCCGGGAATACACGTAAAAAATAAGTCACCAAAACATTATGAAAATAATCCTAAATTTTTCAATATTCTAGTGACATTCCCCAAGTTTCAAGTCATTTGGATAAGTGTAGCTATTTGTTTGAGAAAAAAATCGTTTCGTTGTCCCTATAACTCGAAACAATAATCGCTAGCTATTAGTCGGAACTTGTCGACGTTTGGAATAAAGTTTTGACTCAAAATATATTAAAACATGATATTCTCAAAATAATAATGATTATGAAGTACAAGAAATATTTAATTTGAATTAAAATATAAATTATCCAAATAAATAGGACAATTCAGGACTTCCGGGATAAAATCTATATTTTATATCTATGCATGACTTTGTTGAAGATAAATTGAACAAATATATTTAGAAAATATATTAAAAATATATTTCCTTGAAAACCTTCAAAACAAACACTCTTTTGAATAGATAACACATTTTCTGTCTCGTAAAAGCAGTATTAAAAAAATATTGTATTTGTTCATCTTCATTTTTTACATCATAATATAACATAAATAAATTAAATTTGATTTTATCATTATTTTGATAAATCTTATCTAATTATATGTAGAGAGAAAATTATTTAGTTTTGTTGGTAAAAGCAGTTTGACCCAGTTTGACTTTTTTTCGTTGACTGTCATTTCGAATAATCTAAGGGAGAATTATTATATTAATTAATAATTTCTTAATTTTAATTTAATTTACACTTGTCATTAAGATAAAATAATCAAAATCTAATTCATAAGACTATATCCTCAAGGATACCATGTCAAAAGTCATGCTTAACTGGACCTGATTTACATTTTGAGAAGTGAGAACCAATCCCCTTGCTCAACGTCATATTTCTGCACTATAATTCTCCTCCAAAATTCTTTTTTCTTTTAAAAAGACTTCCGCAACGGGGGAACTAGCGACACTGTAGTTAGCCCCGGCCCGTGGCCCCTTGCCCGCCCCGCCAATTTTACTATTACATAAAAACTTTAATATAATATTTTTTAAAAAATATAAAATATTTTATATTAATTCACTTTAATATTATAAAATTTTAATTTAGTAATAATAATTAATTTAAAATTAAGATTGTGAAAATTTCCGATTATGAAAACAAGTCTCCGTCAAAGATAAGTTTCTTCGAAAGTTGGACGATAAATCAACGTTCACATCAATGATTCTCCTCAATCCCAAACCACCACATTTCATTGGAAGAAAATTTTCCTGTTAATTAAATTAAACTTCTGTTTACCTTCAGTCGAGCGCCAAAGAAATCTTCTAATAAACCTTTCAATCTCATCGCTTACGCAAACATGAATTACTGAAAATGATAAAAGATTAACTGGATTGCTAGCAAGGGTGGAATTGATGAAAAAGGGTCTTTTCCTCAGTGACTCAAGGAGATTGTCCCACAAACTTTTGCAGTTGAATGTACCTGGTACCCAAAGGGAATCCAAGATACTTGCATGGAAAATCTTTCCACACACAGTTCCAAGAGTTCTTCACCACCTCCTCATAAACTCTTGAATTTAAATTATAAAGAACAGACCTATTTTCGTTGATTTGAAAACCAGGCATAGCTTGGTAAACAATGAGTGCATCATTTATATTTAAATTGGCAAGCATTGCCTTACTTCTTCAGATAAAATCTAAAGTGTTATCGGCAAATTGCAACAAAGGAATTATAGCACCATTTGTAGCAAAATTAAAGCCTTTTCAAAGAGTAGAAGTTTCAGACTTGATGGATTTATGGTAAGATGTGTTGCCTTTTCAAAGTAATACTTCAACAGGCATGCTCACTCCTGGTACCAATAACATAGTTAATGGTAGCAAAAGTTTTTAATAATGTCTATCAGTCTATCACAGCACTTTAAGGCTAGCTCATTTTTAAAGTGTTATATGAATAAAAGTTTCTTTTTATTTCAATATATAATTTGTGGGAATCCAGTTGCAGGAATTGACGCGGATGAGATTATTGATAGAAGGCCTTGTAGTAATTTATATGCGTGGAAATACAGCTTTTACTACTTGTAACATTCAATACACTCATCTGTAACTCTGTTGATTTTTTTTTGGTTTAATTCAAGGTTTATATAATTCTGACAATTGGGATGTAGATTAATGTGATTGTGATGTTCTTCTAAATATATATGTAATACTAACAATTCTGATTATTCTAACAATTCCGNATATATGTAATACTAACAATTCTGATTATTCTAAGAATTCCAACAACCATTTTTCATCTAGAAAATGGAATTTGTTATGTGGGTTATCAGTCGACATGATCTTCACCAGCATCCCCCAAATGGAAGATTTGATATTAATTTCCTAGTGGATAGACTGGTTAGCCCTAAAAGATGTGCCTTTTGGCAATTCCACTTGAGGCCTGGGTTCGAGCAGATGATGTGATCCCATCATGTAAAGCACTACTATAAGAGGCTTATAGAGATCTCAGTACAATAGGGAACATGCAGAAGATGAGAATAATGTGGATAATTTATAAATTGTTAAGCAGATTTTGTCCTGCTATTTTTCAACCCCCTTTGTCCATAGATGAGAGTCAAATGCTTAAAGACTACTACATACAAACGTTATTTTTCTTGCTGTAAACTTGTGCCCTATGAACTTGCCTAGCAATTAAAAGAGTTTTAAAAATTGTGGTTATTATGATAAATTAATGTCAAATGTGTTTGGGATCCTGACGATTTTATGGTTTTGGTCGTTAAATTTTTGGATAACACAGCGTTTGAGCATTTTCTAGTTTTATCTTGGGAGATCTGGAATGACAGAAATGCCATTATTTATAACAGAATAGCATTCAGGATTACTAGCTTGTTTCATAGAGCTGATTATCATCTGATTAGTCAGTCAAAAGAAAGAGACTAAAATTCCTTGTAAATGGACTCCTCCTGAAGCAGGGGATGTTAAAATTTATTGTGATTCTGCTATGAATAGTAAAAACAAGTGTGTTGGATTAGGTGCAATCTGTTGTAATGAGCTAGGTAAATCTTTGTGATTGGAAATATATTCCTCTTTCGGTTGAGGCTGCAGAATCAAAAGCTCTCCTCCTTGGAGGTAGGCTGGCTAGATGGTTGGGAGTTGACAATATTTCTTTTGAATCAGACTGTTTAAATGTGGTTAAAGTGATCAATCAGGGAGGAAATCAGCTGGCACTTTTTTGGTAATATCTTAAACGATGCTCTAAGAGAGGTTAAGGAATTAAATTGCGGGACTTTCATGCATGTTTGTAGGGAGGGGATCAAATGCCCCTTCTCACAATCCTACTAATCTGGCTTTGGATTTACAAGCCTTCAGATTCTGGAAGGAGGACTTACCTCTGAGTGTGAGTTGTGCTGTTGAGGGTGACTTGCCCCTCCTGTATAAAGGTGTTTGTTGGTTGTTGAAGTTTCAGAAAAAAGACTTGTGCACTGTGGAACTGCAGGACATATAGGGGTTTTGATCAATATTTAGGAAGATAATGTCCAATAAGAACTAGACTGACCATTTTTTGAAGACTTAGTTGATAAACAACCGGATATGAGAGACTAGCTCGGTGTCCACCTACAAAAAACAAGAGGAATCTAGTTTTATAGGCCTCACAGTGCGGTACGACTTATTTAGGCTGATGACATAGATGAGCCAGCTCGAGTAGCTTGCAAATACGGATCAGGTGAAGTCTGTCTCACTGTAGAGCAAAACATCATTAACCTAAACATTAAAAACCAATACATGATGCTTTGCTCAATGAAACTGGATGAAATTGTTTTAAGAAGTTTAGATTATCAGAACTGTGGCCTTTGGATATGGGTTTTTGTAAATATCAAGACTGAAACTGGGCTATTTTAGGCTGTAAATCCACCATGTGACACTTGAACGTTTCCACTTTTCATCAGCTTCTAGGACTAAGTAGGTTAAAGCCCAAAAATAATAGCCCAAAAATAATACTATATTCTTATTACACAATCCTACAATTTTATGAAAAAGATGGAACATGGAACTACCTGCAGAAATATATTTGTTACAGTTGAGGAAGAATGTCCATTTCTTAACTAATTTGTCTAGTTGATGCAAATTAATTGTAGTATTAAATCCCATCATGATTCAATCTTTTTATTTGGGCTATGTTTAATGGGTTAGAAACAAACTGACAAAAATATAGTTTTGAAACGCACAAATTTTCAAAATTGCATGTCATCAAGAATTTCAATACATGGCTTTTGTTTCAAGAAAGAGTTAATCGTAAAAATTAAAATAATCAAAGGCTTTGGTCTTACCAGGAACTGAATTCCAACTGCAGATAAGTGCGAGATAGAGTAAATTTCTTGCTGTAATACAGAGAAGAAGACGAAATAGACTACAAGAACAGAGGTGAGCATATTGATCTCTCCTTGTCAAAGTTATCTTCCAGCATAATTCATAAATGGGCCTAGCAAATGGATTATGAAAGGTATGCAATCTGTGTTAAAAGTGCTAAATTGTTATTTTTTCTGTAGTGTATATCAGATTGTTAATATACTTTCCTATTATATATTTGAAATTTAATTTTTTAGCATTTAGGAGTTGATAACTATGAGCTTACATTTGAAGAACGAAATAATTTCTTGCCATGAAATTGGATTTCTATATTTCCAATTTTCAATATGAAAGTGTTCGAGCTTCGATCTCTGAAGTGATCTCTTAGATATTAACTATTCAATCTCTTAAAAGGAGTTCTGAGTGAGTGCATTATGCATAACGACATAAGCATCATATCCTGTTATGCATATTAAGCCATTATCATACACCATGCTGTTGTGAAATAATGTTAGTCATATTATATATCTCTTATAATTGTTATTATTCAAAATGAACTGAAGTCTCAACCATCACTAGTACAGTTCTTCTCTGTTTTGCTGATTCCAGCATAGAGAAATGAGATCAGCATTACTAATCTTGATCTCATTACCAATTTTTCGAAACTGTCGAATACTCAGTAGGATACGATTATGAATATAATTTTGAATTAAAAAAAAACTAAAGTGAAACAAATCCGAAAAATATGATTGATCCCGACCTCCAGTAGTGGCCATAGAAAAATACATAAATCGGCATTTCAGAATAATAAATATAACTTTTTCGGGAAAAAAGTATATCATAGCAAAAATAAATTTAAAATCAACACAAAAACAGTGAATGAGACACTGCAGTTGGTACAAATACAGAATCCTATAGTTTTTACTGAACCAATTTGCTGCTTGTAACTTGAAATTTGTCTAGTTTCACAATGCAGAAATAGCTAGATCTTCCAAACATAATAAGAATATATCATGATTGTTTGTGTACGTGTGGACAGAGGGAGAAAGTCAAAAGCGCATCAGACTTTATATCAAGCTAATGGTGGAAAATTATATGGCACTTTTCTGTTTGAGTATGAGATGACATATTATGCTTCCTAGAGTCTAACACAACAAATCAAAAAGAAGAAACGTGCTTCTCTTCCTATGCGCAACTCTCTTCTTTCCATTTAGGTGTCGCCATTGTATTTCTTGAGAATATATATCTTGCATATGCGATTTACATGAATATATATCGTAAAACTACTCTGTCCCAGCCGAGTGACAGATTATGTACAGCTTCAATGTAAAAGAAAAACGGAAAGTATAACCCGAAAAAGCTCACTTTATATAGTAGGCGAGTAATCAGTAGTGCAAACATATATGTTGCAAAGTCTGGCATTCTTATATCAGCAAGCTTTTGCCATGATTTCTTGAGATAATTAGAATGACGAAAAGCTACTAGGCAACTGTTGCCAGTGTATAAATTGTCACTATATCTTATCCCAAAAATGCTAAGCATTGTGTGCGAATAAAATAGAGAAATAAATGGAAACTAAAAAAATGCATATTGTTTATCATAAAATTTAATGATATATTAAATAAAAATTATAGGATAAAATTTAATGATATATTAAATAAAAATTATAGGATAAGTATGATTCATAAAAAAATTTATAGAATATAATTTAAATACAATATAATATTATCCTATCTTATTATCGTGTATAAAATGAGGATTACTGGTGTTAGAGTTGTATGTATGATTATATTCTTTTAAAATTATATTTTATTAAAATTCAATGGTTAAGATTGTTTCTATGGTTCACATAAAATTGGACGGTCAAGATCTTTTCTATGGTTCACCAATACCAAACCAACCGACGACCAAAATTTTTAATCTTTCGGTTTTAATAATATCTCATACTGTGGACGTGTGGTTCTTACTCTTGTCAATCTTATTTTAAATCTAACAAGATATTATTCTCACATACTCCCTGTTTATTCATATATATCTTACATCTACTAAACAATTGTCAGAAACTTGTACAAAAACAAGAGTTTAGTTCCATTTCTATATACTACACTTTTATTTCATACTTCATTTCTATTGAAGCAGTACAAATTTCTAGTTCAGGACTCATTACATGATCCTCTTTTGAGATAATAATGTAGAAATTTTAACCTTTTTTTGTTTATGATTTCGTAAATTTAAAAAATCTGTGGAGTTCTGTTTCGCAGTTGGATCGTGTTCCATTTGCGACCTTAAGAAAAACCCTATTCGGATTACTAGATGACACAGGGCATTCAACATATGTTAAAGCCACTGGTAACTTATCACATGAGTCGTATTAGCGTGATATAACAAAAGATTCCCAGATTAACTTTGAGCCAAGTAAGAATACTAATGGCATGAATGAAAGAAAATCAATTCAAATCTCTGTAGATGCAGGTTGGATCTTATGCAAATATACCCACACACGTCTTAAGCCTGTAGTGTGCATGAAAGAGTGTGCAAAGCGTTTGAAAATGGAAAGTTTAAAGCATATTTTATATATATTATTGATGTAATTTCCGGAAACTAATAAAAGGTTGTTCCTTGGTAAAAAAACTTAAACTTTCATGTTTGGATCTAAGACATTGTCGTAGTAGAATCCATAAATAAATTGAGTTGAAGTTGCTGGTTTAAAATAGGTTATGTGAGATTTGTCCCACATTGATAATGTAAAGTAAAGATAATGAGTTTATATACCATCTTATATTAGTTTTTTTACAACTACAGTTATAAGTGGAATGATTATATGACAAGGTGCTGTTGAGAATTGTATCTTTTATGTACAATTTTATTTAATTTATTTATATTGATTATTTAATATTAATATTAAATATATTGAGTAACGATTATTTCAATAATCAGACTCTAAATATATATTAAAATATTAATATTACTTAATCTAAATAATATAAGTAACAAATAAAACTCATTTCTTTGCAAAACTCTATTTCTTTGTAAAACATTATATCCCACATTAGAAGAGTAACTCAAGATGACTATATATTGTTATATACCACATCATCTGGTTTGCAAAACTCTATTTCTTTGTAAAACACTATATCCCACATCAGAAGAGTAACTCAAGATGGCTATATATTGTTATATCCCACATCATCTAGTTGTTGTGTGCCTCTACTTGTACCTTGCATACAATAAAAATTGCATAGGTTGTCGAGCAAATTGAGGCGTGCCTCTTTCTCCTATCTTGTATATATAAAAAGTGCATAGGTTTTTTGGACGAACTGAGGTGCTAGTGGCTGTTGTTCCTTGCCGTTTCCGTGGGTAGATTGATCTGTGTTGTTTTATTCTGGAAGTGATATTGCTGCAACCCAACACAGCGTAGTGGGGCAATAATCTCTTCAAGAACAGTCAAGACTTCTAGCAAGACTTGGCGACTCATTTATTTTATTGGTTCTATCAGTGTATGCACAAAGCTTCTGTTAGAGCTAAGTTTTCTTTTTTTTTACAGTTACTGATTCATATAAGTTTCTACCTTCGTGCTTTATTTGTTAATTAGTTTAATCTGTCTGTTCTTGTTAATTGTTTATATAACTGTCTTATTATTGCTGTGTAGTATAATTTATACCCAACAATCTTAAAGAGATTATTTGTTATATATTATAATTAACAAGATGGTTAACGAAACTGAAACTCCTATTGTTGGTGCTACTGGTTCTGGATCTATGGTTGCAACATCCACTATTGATTGGACCACGAACTGTTTCCCACAGTCCATTGATTTGTCGGGCATGCCTGATAAATTCGTTGGGGGTGTTGGTTTTTCTCGTTGGCAGAAAAAGATGAAACTATGGCTAACGGTAAATGGTCTATGGTCGGTGGTGCAGTATGCTTCACCAGTTGTTGATCAAGAGAAGGCTGACTTTGTTAAGGCTTATGTTATATGGGAAGAAAATGATGGAGTGGTTAGGGCTGCAATCTTAGTAGCTTTAGCAAACACTCTATTCGATGTTTACTCATCGGATTCCTACATTGCTAAGCTCTTATGTTAGAAGCTGGGCCAAACATATAATACTGACTCACAAAGTCTGGAAAAGTATTCTATGGCTCGGTTCCTTGATTTCAAACTGGTGGATACTAAATCCATAACGGAACAAGTGCATGAGTTTGAGATGTTGGTACATGCTTTGAAGGAGTCCGGAATGGACCTTCTTGAGAAGTTTCAGGTTATGTCAGTGATTGAAAAGCTCCTGAAGTCTTGGGAAGAGTTTGCTCTCTCCCTGAAAAGGCAAAAATGAGAGATCACCTAGACTAACATGATGTTGGACATCTCTGTGCAGGAGCAACACAAGTCTAAATAGGGACATGTGATGTCTGCTGAACATGAGAGTTCGAAGGTGAACGTAGTGATTGTTAGATAGAAAAGAAAGTATCTCACTAAGAAGGAAAACACTAAGCCTAAAAATGACAAGAACAAGGCTAAGAAACCAAAGGTAAACAAACCATGTTGGTCTTGAGGACAGGTCGATCACTAGAGCAAGGACTGTCCTCTAAAGAAAGCCAAGAAATATGATGTGGTAGCACAAGCTAATAATGTGCTTGGAACCACTAGTGGGAATGTGATTAACATGGTTGTTGGTGAAGATATTGCCTCTTAAATCAATGACGGGTATGTTACCTATAACCCTACACTACTTTCCACTTATCTATCAAATGAATGGTTGATTGATACTAGAGCTAATGTACATATTTGTATTGATATTATTCTATTTGTATCTTATCAACAGATTCAAGGCATGACAGTGACGATGAGGAATGATAGTGCTGCTCAAGTACTTGGAGTAGGAAACGTAGACCTGAAGTTTACTTCTGGGCGTGATCTATCCCTTACTAGAGTTCATCATGTTCCTGACATTCCTAGAAACATAATAAGTGAAAGTTGTTTTGTTAAAAATGGTATCAAACTTTCTTTGAAGTATAATAAAGTTGTCATTACACATACTGGTGTATTTTTGGCAAAAGTTACTTGTCTAATGGATTATTTTTAATAAATGTGGAGCCTATTTTGAGCAGTTTTATTAATGATAATGTTATTTCTTCGGTTAATTATGTTGAATCATTCGATTTATGACACTCGCGTCTTGGTCATTTAAATTTTGGTGCTATACAGAATATGATGAATTTAGAGTTGATTCCAAAGTATGCCATTGAAAAGAAATCTAAATGTCAAGTATGTGTGACTACTAAACAAACTAGTATATCCTTTCATAATATTGTTAGGGATTCAGATTTATTAGAATTACTACACACATACATATGTGAGTTTAGTGGCATTATGACTAAGAATAATAAAATATATTTCATTAAATTTATTAATGATTATAGTAGATATTGTCATGTTTATTTGCTTAAATATAAAGATGAAGCACTTGATAAATTTATTATGTATAAAAATGAAGTTGAAACATAAACTGACAAAGTGCTTAAACGTTTGAGATCTGATAGAGGTGGAGAGTATACGTGTACATCGTTTAATGATTTTTGTAAAATCAATGGTATAGTTCATGAGGTGAATCCACCGCACACTCCTAAGTCTAATGGGGTGACAGAACGAAAGAATAGAACATTTAAAGATATGATTAATAGTATGTTGATTAATTCTGGGTTGCCTAAGTACATGTGGGGAGAGACTCTGAATACAACTTTCCATATTCTGAATAGAGTCCTTCTGAAACATATGTACAAGACACCTTATGAATTATGGAAAGACAAAAAGATTAGTTTAAAGTATCTTCATATGTGGGTCTGCCTTGCAAATGTATTTGTCCCTGAACACAAGAGAAAGAAACTGCGGTAAAAAACTGTTGATTGCATCTTTCTGGGCTATATTGAAACCACTACCGCTATGAGATTTTTAGTGTTAAAATCTGACATAGATGGTATTGTGGCAAACACTATAGTTGAGTTTCGTGATGTAACATTATTTGAGAATGTGTTCCTTATGAAGACTGGTATATCTAGGGGTATTTTTGATGATGATCCCACTCACACATCGAGTTCCATTCCTAATCATGTGGAAATGATGACAAATATGGGGGTGGATCCTGCTAGTAGCTCTACTCCTAACGAAGTAGAGCTACTAGAAGAAGTAAACGTGCAAAGGTGGTCAATGACTTTGGAAGTGATTTTATCAGTTACAATGTCGAGAACGAATCTTTAACTTTTCGGCAGGCCATGGACTCTTTAGAGTCAAGGCATTGGAAATGCATTTTAAAGAGTGAGATCGACTCTATTATTTTTAATGGAACATGGGAGTTGGTTGATCTCCCTAATGGGTGTACTACTATATGATGTAAGTAGATTTTAAAAAAAAAAATGAACCCGGGTGGCTCAATAGATAAGTATAAGGCTAGGCTGATAGCTATGGGTTTTAGGCAAACGGAAGGCATTGACTATTTTGATACATACTCTCCTGTTGCAAGAATGACAACAATTCGAATGCTTATAGTATTGGCTTCCGTACATGGTCTTATCATCCATCAGATGGATGTAAAAACAATTTTTTTTCATGGTGATCTTGAAGAAGAGATTTATATGGATTAGTCTGAGGGATTTTTTACTTCTGGAAATGAGAGAAAAGTGTGTAAGTTAGTTTGTTACCCAGAATAATCTATTACAGAAGGGGGGTTGAATGTAATAGTACCAACTAATCGATGATGAACACAAGTATGTAGAATGGAATGCTGTTTTGTATTAATAATGAACTTGAATACAAAACTCTCTCAAGAAATATTGTTCTTAAGAGCTGCTAGGTTACAATAATAATGCTTGAAAACGTATATAGATTATAACATATCTCTGTGTTTATATAGACACAGCTACAAATACAATTACAAATCAGATTGGAAATAGAATAGCTTTAATAAGGTAATTTAGACTTGCACTCGAATTCCTTCTTACTATCCAAATCAGACTCTGATTTGTTTGTTTTCTTTTCAGTTAAACTCCGAAGCTAGACTCTGTCAGTTTGTCATTCTCTGATTTGATCATTCTCTGTTAGAGTAAACTCTGATTGAGTATTCTCTGATAGANTCATTCTCTGATTTGAGCATTCTCTGTTAGAGTAAACTCTGATTGAGTATTCTCTGATAGAGTAAACTCTGTCCGACAGCTTCATAAACTCTGATGACGTCAGTATAAACTCTGATCTGATATTCTCTGACAATCATCAGTGTTTGCATTCCTAACAATCTCCCCCAATTTATGCTTTAAGAATTAAAACATAAATTTCACTTATGATGTCAGAAATACAAGACAAATGCATCAGAGTTTGTTTACCCTTTGTAGATTCAGATTCTTCTATAGGAAAAGTCATCTTTCAGAAATTGAATCAGGAGCTTTTCTTCAGCATTTTTCAACAACTCAACCAGCTTTTCCTTCAATTCCTTCATTTGTTCAGAAGAATCATCTATTTGGAATATTGCAGCCCTTGGAGCATAAACTGACGATCTCTCCATTCTTTCATCCAGGACAATGCAACAGGCCTTCACACCATCAGGATTTAAGATTAGTGTAGGAATCCCTAACACCATTTTGACCCTTGCATCTCCTTTCCTCATAGCTCTTCTTGTTCCATCTTCAAGCAAGTACCCATGCTCATATTCTTCAGACTTTATCATCATCAACCTTTCACTCTTCTTTTTCTCAGCTATTACCTCTTCAAGAATTTTCCTCCATCTAGAAGTTGCTTCATTTTCATCATTGAGTAGATAAAGAACATGTTCAAGTTCTCTAGATGCTTTATCTTTCAAATTCTCTTCAGCAACCTTCAGAACTCTCCCATCTTCTAGAAAATACAGAAGCTTCTCCTTAGCTTGAGCTCCATCAAAAATATCTTTTACTATGTTGACAGATATTAATTTGTCAAGATGCTCTTGTTTCAAATCTTCCTTAGGATTGTGTTTTAAAGAAAAAGGATCACTGAAAATATTTGTTTCACCCCTGTAAACCTTTGCATGTGAATCACCAATGCCTCATTTGTTTTTACCAAGTCTGGCATTGAGAATCAGACTTTGAGTTGTAGTCCACAGATGATCAGTCTTTTTCTTTCTGATCAGAGCTTCTTGTTGTTGTTCTTCTTCAACATCAAAACTAGATCCACCTGGTAGGAATGTTGTTCCTTGCATAGTAAGAGGTGTCTGTGGTTTAGTTGGAGCTTTTTGTTGAATTCTTATGGATGACCTTGTTTGAATTTATGATACTGGTTTTGATTGAGCAACTAGCTTAGGAGTTTCAACAGGTTTGATTTGAATAGGCTTAGATTCTGGTTTCTTCCGTTGAGCAGGTATCTTTTTCTGAATTGGACTTTTCTTTATACTTCTTTTCTTTTTCTGGACTTTAGTACTAACAGCTCTAGACTTCTTCAATTCAGCTTCCACAGCAACTGGATCCATTCCTGGATGTTCTTCTTCAAATATTTTCTTTGCCAGTTCTGCATCCTTTAAATTTTGTTCTTCAATCTTTTCAGGCTTCTCTTCTTCTTCAAGCCTTTTTGCTAATTCCAGATCAGCATCTATCAGAGTTTGCTTGTCAGAGTTTATATCAGTCTTTGATGTTGTCAGAGTTTGTGAGGTTGTCAGAGTTTGTCCAATCAGAATTTGCTGCTTCAGAGTTTGCTTCCCATCCTTATGACTCCCTTGGTCTTCATCATCAGGTTTGTTAGATTTGAGAATCACATCCTCCTTGCATTTGTCTAAACCCTTCTCCCCCTTTCTGACATCACTACGGACAGTAAGAAGTTAAACTATAGTATGTAGTATGCCCTGCAT
Organism: Oenanthe javanica; assembly: GCA_008931105.1. Taxonomy (NCBI): domain Eukaryota; kingdom Viridiplantae; phylum Streptophyta; class Magnoliopsida; order Apiales; family Apiaceae; genus Oenanthe; species Oenanthe javanica. The sequence goes on along the minus strand of QRFB01000545.1, from coordinate 53,202 downwards.
TGAACTAACAGAAGCAGAAAGATTATCCACTTTAGCTTCCAATACAACTTGTTTGGTGGAGACAGATTGGAGTTTTGCTTCCAGAGAATGTTGAGAAGTGGAAACAGCAGTTCCAAGAAGGACATAATGTGTTGGGTTCCGAGGCATAAAACGCAGCGGATTAAACGTAAATATAACGAAAAATTTTGGAACCCTAACTCAGGATCATGTATAAGATTGACAGATTATGGTGAAACGGAATCATACCTTTGTCTGGTCTTGACTTACACGAACTCAACGGAGATCCTAGCTTTCACGACTTGTGTCTTCCTCTCGAAAGCACCTCTATGGTATCCACACGAGCACCTTCAAGAACGTCTCACGATCTTGATTACGGAATGGATGTACTAGCCTCCTTTGATGATTTCAAATTCTGCATCTACCTTTTCTCTCTGCCTTTGCTGCTGCTAGGGTTCGTTTTTT
>QRFB01000545.1:0-47814 GCA_008931105.1 Oenanthe javanica | reverse complement strand
TGATTGAGAAAGAAAACTATGAAATAGACATTCATTCTGAGTAGCTTTTCTTGTCTTTACTCCACTTTCCAGATCACCAATTATTAGATCAGGTGTGTGATCTTTGGTCCACTTCTTTGGATGTGGAAAATTTCTTGAACTAGATGCTCCCCCATGATTTGTGCCTTCATAGAATGATTCCTCTGTAAATGTTGATCCTCCCCTGAAAATGTACTTCCTTTCAGTATTTGATGTCTCAGAGTTTATGTACTCAGAGTTTGAATTATCAGAGATTGAGGTATCAGTGTTTGTGGTCTCAGAGTTTGAATGATCAGAGTTTAGGGTTTCAGAGTTTTTCAGAGTTTGGTCAGATTCTGATATTTCAATTATTGTGTTTTGATCTCCAATGTCAATATTTAATGAATGTTGCTCCCCCTCAACATGTGCAGAATCTTTAATTTCTATTTCAATCAATTCTGAATCATAGTTTAAAGAATCGNGATCAGAGTTTAGGGTCTCAGAGTTTGTGTTGTTCAGAGTTTGGTCAGATTCTGATATTTCAATTACTGTGTTTTGATCTCCAATGTTAATATTTGATGAATTTTGCTCCCCCTCAACATGTGCAGAATCTTCAATTTCTATTTCAATCAATTCTGAATCAGAGTTTAAAGAATCAGAGTTTTCCTCACCAGAGTTTAGTTGAACAGAGATTATCTTCTGCAGTTCATTCTCAAATTTCAGAGTTTCATGTGCATCTTTATCATGTAATCCAGCTATTTTCCCTTCATCAAAAGAGACATTTATTGATTCCATAACTGTTCGTGTCCTTAGGTTGAATACTTTGAATGCCCTTGAAGTGATTTTAGAAGTTTTTGCATAACCAATAAAAATTCATTCATCTACTTTAATTTCAAATTTCTTTAATTGTTCAAGATGTGTTTTGAAAATAAAACACTTACTTCCAAAGATATGAAAGTACTTGACACTTGGCTTTCTTTCCTTCAACGATTCATATGGTGTCATTCCATGTTTGTTTATTAAAGAACAATTCTGAGTGATGCATGCAGTGTTCACAGCTTCTGCCCAAAAGTAAGTAGGTAGTTTTGCTTCTTCTAGCATTGTTCTGGCAGCTTCTATTAAAGTTCTGTTCTTTCTTTCAACTACACCATTTTGTTGAGGTGTTCCAGGTGCTGAAAATTGTTGTGTAATGCCTTTTGTTGAGCAGAATTTCTCTATTGTAGAGTTCTTAAACTCTGTTCCATTGTCACTCCTTAGATTCTTTACTTTGTGAATTGAACCATTCTCAATCATTGCAATATGATCAATAATTGTTTCTGCAGTTTCATCCTTCTTATGCAAAAAGTACACCCATGTAAATCTAGTGTAATCATCAACTATCACTAGAGTATATCTCTTCTTTCCAATGGACATAATGTTGACTGGACCAAATAAATCAAGATGCAATAGATGAAAAGGTTGATCAATAGAGTTTTCAGTTTTGCTCTTGAAAGATGTCTTCTTTTGTTTGGCCTTTTGACATGAATCACAGAGTCCATCAGGATGAAATTGAACTTTTGGAAGACCTCTAACTAGGTCCTTCTTCACTAACTCATTAATGTTTCCAAAGTTCATGTGACACAACTTTTTGTGCCAATTCCAGCTTTCCATTGGTGATGCATTTCCAAGTAGACATGTTAAGGGACCATTAGTATTAACATCCAAGCTAGCTTCAAATAAATTGTTATGTCTGTGGCCAATAAGAGCTATTTTCCCATTTTTCTTATTTTTCACTTCACAATGAGTTCCATGAAATTCCACAGAATAACCTTTGTCTGTCATTTGACTCACATTTAGCAGATTATGTTTGAGTCCTTTAACCAGAGCTACTTTCTCAATGATGACATTTTCAATCACAATGTTGCCATATCCCAATGTTCTTCCTATGTTGCCATCTCCATAAGATACTGCTGGGCCAGCCTTCTCCTCAAACTCTGAAAGCAGGGATTTATTTCCAGTCATATGTGCAGAACATCCACTATCAATCACTAGAATGTTCTTCCTGTTTCCCTGCAATCAGTAAATGCAATTTAATTAATAGATTTGGGGACCCAAACTAGTTTGGGTCCTTTCTTTGAAAACTTATTAACTTTTGCAGTAGAAGTTCTTTTATCAGAGTTTGTGTTAACAGAGTTTACATGATCAGAGTTTGTATTCGCAGAGTTTGTATTGTCAGAGTTTACAGTCCTCTTATCAGATTTTATCACATATATCTGCTTGACAGTATGTTTTGGAGAAATATTTATTTGAGGTCGTGGTTCATAACAGTTGTAATACAACCTATGATATTCTTTGCATGTATAAATGGAATGCCATAAACTACCACAATGAAAACATGGATTATATCTTGTTTGTTTTCTAGCCTCAAAACTAGGTCTTTCAGGTTCTTTCTTTTTCCTTTATTTGCAGTCAATAAAAAGGTGATTAGAATTACCACAAGTAAAACAGGTTTTCCTAGGAGCATCAGGGATATTCATGTAATTATTCTCCTTAGTAATTCCTACTTTACCATTCCTATTTCTTTTCACCTTTTCAGTTTTATTAGTGACTGCCTTCAACTTTTCTGTAAGTTGCTTCTGTGAAAGTAACCATATATTTACCTTTTTAGAATCTGACACACTATTGTTTTTAGAGCTTTCAGCAGATTTAGTTTTCTTGAAATCACTAGCTCTAACAAATTTCACAGGTTCACTCAGTGTTCTTTTTGTATGTGCTTTAGTGTGTGTTTTAGTGTGTGTTTCTTTGTCAGATTCATATCCTAAAGCAGAAGTCCAATTTTTATTAGTCAACATTTGTTGGACTTTCTTTCCAGAGTTTGTCCAAACTCTGAAGGTTTCCTTTTCTTTTGCTATTTCAGTTTTTAAGTACTCAACTTGAATTTCTAATTGTGTTTGCATGTGAATAGCATTATCAAGGTCTTTCTTAATGTTTAACATTTCAGAGTTTTCAGATTCAAGCATGTTATTCCTAGCATTCAGAGTTTGTATCTCAGATTTTAATCTCTCATTTTCTAGAGTCTGGGATTTAAAACTAACATGCAAAGATCTAAGAAAAGACTTTAATTCACAGATATTATCAGTTTGAAAATTGAAAACAGAGTCTGGTACCTTTTCAGAGTTTAAGATGGTACCATCAGAGTTTGCCATGAGAGCATAGTTAGTTTCTTCTTCAGAGTCTGAGAAATTCATCCAGTCTTTCTTTGATGTGATGAGAGCTTTCCCAGATTCCTTGCTTCTGCACTCAGTAGCAAAGTGCCCCATCTTATTGCACTTGTAACACTTGATCTTTGATTTATCAAGAGTTTTTGATTTTCCATCTCTATCTTCTCTCTTTCTGAATCTGTTTTTCTTGTCTGACTCACCATGCTTTTTCTGAAAGTTTCCTTGCTTCTTAAATTTTCTGTATTTCTTAAAGCTTTTGACAAACATAGCAAACATCTCCATCATGTCAGTGTCTGAAGAGTCATCAGAGTTTATATCAGAGTTTGCTTCAAACTCTGATTCACTGCTTTCCTTGATTACAGCTTTTCCTTTTCTTGTTGAGGCTTTAAGGACTTTTTCTGTAGGTTCTTCAATCTGGGCCTCAACATTCAAGGCAATAGATTTTGCCTTGCTACTTTTCATGTTTCTTCTTTGCTGTAACTCCAAGTCATGAGTCTTCATTTTTCCATAGGCCTCATCTAAATCAGCTCTGTCTCTAATCAAAGATGTATGCAGATCACATTCTTCTAGAAGAGCCCTAAGAAACTTTGTGTTTGAGTCTTCATTATCATACACCTTATCTACTAATGACACGTTGTTCAACAGAGTTAAAAATCTGTCATAGATATCTGTGAGAGACTCATTTTGTTTAGCCTCAAATAGTAGCAACTAATCGAAGATGAACACAAGTATGTAGAATGGAATACTATTTTGTATTAATAATGAACTTGAATACAAAACTCTCTCAAGAAATATTGTTCTTAAGAGCTGCTAGGTTACAATAATAACGCTTGAAAACGTATATAGATTATAACCTATCTCTGTGTTTATATAGACACAGCTACAAATACAGTTACAAATCAGAATGGAAATAGAATAGCTTTAATAAGGTAATTTAGACTTGCACTCGAATTCCTTCTTACTATCCAAATCAGACTCTGATTTGTCTGTTTCCTTTTCAGTTAAACTCTGAAGCTAGACTCTGTCGGTTTGTCATTCTCTGATTTGAGCATTTTCTGTTAGAGTAAACTCTAATTGAGTATTCTCTGATAGAGTAAACTCTGTCCGACAGCTTCATAAACTCTGATGACGTCAGCATAAACTGTGATATGATATTCTCTGACAATCATCAGTGTTTGCATTCCTAACATAGTTAAGTCTATCTATGGCTTGAAAAAAGATTCTAGAGACTGGCACAAAAAGTTTGAAGAAACTGTTTTGACTTTCAATTTTGTGGTTAATGAAAGTAACATGTGTGTCTACTATAAGGTTAAAAAAATGAAAAAGTGATTTTGTGTCTGTATGTGGATGACATATTGTTGTTTGGAACCAATATTGAGATTATTAACAAGACAAAAAATTTCTTGAAAAGACATTTTGAAATGAAAGATATGAGTGCAGCTAGTGTGATTCTTGGTATCAAGCTGACTCAGTCAGCTGATGGAATAACTTTGTCACAATCTCATTATATAGAGAAATCTATACTTGAGAAGTATGATTATTCAAATTGTAGAATCGCTAGCACACCATATGATTCAAAAGTTGCTCTTGTCAAGAATAAGTCAAGAGTTCATGTGTCTCAATTAAGATATTCTCATATTATTGGGAGTTTGCAATATCTTGCTAATGGTACTAGACTGGATATTTCATATTCCGTGTCTAAGTTAGCTAGATATACAAGTTGTCCAAACAAGACTAATTGGGATGCTCTTGATAGATTGCTTAGATATCTGAAAGACATCATCTACCTTGGTTGCATTACATGAGGTTTCCTAGAGTGCTAGAGGGATATAGTGATGCAAGTTGGATAGCTAAGAAATCTTGTTCCAATGGAGTGACTGAATACGTGTTTACCCTTGCGGGTGGAGCTATATCCTAAAAGTTTGCTAGATAGACTATTGTAACTCGGTCTACTTTTGAGGCTGAGTTGTGTGCATTAGATGCCACATGGACGGAGGCTGAATGGTTGCATGGACTTATGTTTGTGATTTATGTAATAAGCCAATCGCTTCTTGCTCTTGTTGTTCATTGTGATAGTCGTAAAACTATCGACAATATAAAAAGTAAGAAGTATAATGTGAAAACAAAGAGACACATCCAAGTTAGACTAAAGTCTATAAGGGGTCTGGTGTCTGACAAGATTGTTACTATTTAGTTTATAGGAACTCAAGATAACTTGGCTGACAACCCATTTTGAGTTATCAACAACAAAAACACAATACACGTAAGAGGAGATCCCTCGAAGTGTATTCAATGTGGTAACAACAAGTTGTGAGGGTGATTCGGTAGTACCTCTACTACAAATATCTAGATACTAACGTATCTGAGTCTTTTCCTTATAAACCTCAAGAGGTATTGTAACTGCTAGTAAGCAAGAGTTTTAAGAACTCTGAATGGGGTCAAGTCGTGAGACGAGATATTGGTAGTACATCTTTAGAGATGCCCACCTAAGCGAAGGTTATTGTGTGGTCGCAATTAGAGGATAAGGTTATTCCTCAAAGTATTTGATGAACAGGATCGAGACATGACCATTAATGTCTCAAAACAGCAGATCAGTACCATAGCCTTTGATTTATCGTCGTCTATGGAGTGTGGTTATACCAAATGGATAAAGATTCAAGGTGAAACATTCCATCTATATCTAGTAGACATCGAAGTAGGGGACTTATGAGGGTTCAAACCCGGAAGGGTACCAACTCTGAAAAATAAATCATGATGAAAACTGATATAATTTGTGGGGGAATGTTAGAAAATGGAAAGTTTAATGCATATTTTATACATGTTCTTGATGTAATTTCCGGAAACTAACAATTAGAGGTTGTTCATTGGTAGAAGGACTTAAACTTTCATGTTTGGATCTAAGACATTTTTTTAGTGGAATCCATAAATAAATTGAGTTAAAGTTGCTAGTTTGAAATGGGTTATGTTGATTTGTTCCACATTGATATTATAAAGTAAGGATAATGAGTTTATATATCGTCTTGTGTTAGTGTTGTTTACAACTACTATTATAAGTGGAATGATTATGTGACAAGGTGCTATTGAGAATTCTATCTTTTAAGTACTAATTTATTTGATTTATTTATATTGATTATTTAATATTAATATTAAATATATTGAGTAAGGATTATTTCAATAATCAGACTCTAAATATATATTGCAATATTACTATTACTTAATCTGAATAATATAAGTAACAAATAAAACTCAATTCTTTGCAAAACTCTATTTCTTTGTAAAACACTATATCCCACATCAAGTAGAATATGAGAAGAGTAACTCAAGATGCCTATATATTGAGGTGTACACATCTATTGTTGCTATGTAGTATAATTTATATCCAACAATCTTGAAGAGATTATTTGTTATATATTGTAATTAACAAGATGGTTAATGAAATTGAAACTCCTGTTATCGGTGCTACTGGTTCTAGGTCTGGGGTTGCTGCATCCACCATTGATTGGACCACGTACCGTTTCTCACAGCCCATTGATTTGTCGAGCATGCCTGATAAATTCAGTGGGGGTGTTGGTTTTTCTCGTTGGCAGAAGAAAAAGATGAAACTGTAGCTAATAGTAAAGGGTCAAAATTACGGTGTGGGTCAAAATTGAATTGAAATTCAGAAGAATTTCGGATAGAAACAGACTAAATTTGGTTTGGATCTTTTCGAATCATGCCTTATTTTGAACTAAATTTTGTTTGGATTCGAAAACTCAGTTTGAATTAATTTGAATTATCGTCTAACTTAAATCAAGGTTGTTAAGTAAATTTGTTTATAGTTAAAATTCGATAAAATAATACTCAATAAAGTAATTATCTCGATTAAGTAATATATTTTTCTAGTCCCGACTTCAGTCAATGTGATAATAGAAAATTTTCACTAAATACATAATATACCAATTTTATAAAAAAAAACAAGGGGGCTAAATGAAAATATAAATTATATGTACATATATATAATATATAATATTTCTTTTTTTGTAAAATATGAATTTATATTCATTTTTTTAATTTTCCATCAAATTTTAAACAAATATTATTTTTAAATTTTTTAATATTTTATTTTGCATATACAAATATTATATGTGTGGAGTATGTATAAGTGTATAATGTAATTATGAGAGTAATGAATCATAAGATTGTATGTCTGAAATATAATTACGGTTAATAATCTACTTCAAGCCATATTCAGTATAGATGATTTTCTTTTCAGATTTGATCGGTTTCAGGACATTATTGGATCTCTTATTTTAATCAAAAGGTATAATTTTCGGACACCACAACTGGTATCACGCTAGACCGCCTCAAGTCCAACACGTGACATATAAACCGTGAATATATTATTTCTGATTTTTTTAATTAAAATTTCGATTCCGGGTCATTTTTGGATTAAATAAAATGATTGTATTTAGTAGATACAGTATTTTAATATACACAATTTTTTCAAATATTATTTTGATATGCATAATTTTTTTCAAAACATATTCATTTTATTCACTATTTGAGAAAACTTATCTACGATGATTCAGTTTCCTTATTCTCTGTGTAAAATAAATTAATATTATTTAGGTTCTGTTTGGTATTTCTGTTGCAAACAATAACAACAGTTTTTTGCTGAAAAGCATGCACAAATGTGTTTGGTAAAATCCAAAAACTGTTGTCTATAAAAGTGTCTTTAGTTTGAAAGTCGTTGTTAAAGAAAGCATGTTTCCCTACTTATGAAAAAATCCATTTGATTTTTTATGTTATATATCAAAATATGCATAATTAAAAAAAATTATCAAACGATTATTAAATTTTTCTGACAACATTTTTTTTACTAGCATTTTTTCTCACATCAGAGCGATTTTGAACAACAATCAACCGTTTCCGAATTCTAAAATAATAACTCAAAAAAAAAAAAAGGCGGCTGACTTATGCCTGATGGAATTGAATAGTGGATACACCGACCAAAACTAACAAGTAACTTATTTTTCAATGTAATGTCATTTAAGAACTATCTCGATATTTTTTGTGAATCCATTTTTCCACCATAAATTTTATGATATGTGTTTTCAACCCAGCTGGCTGAGATCGACTACTATCTGATCTTCTTTCAACTTTTCTGGTGTTTTACTGCTTCTTATGTCACATTGGTATGTCCCTAGCTAATCTTTACCGCACACAGGGTCCCTGATTTTACAATATACACATCACAATAGGCCTCAATCGGATATCGATTTAATAGTTTTGAAGAATCGGAATCAAATTTAAACTGCTTTCATCGTTGTGCATTATGAACACTTTTGTATTGGAAAATATATTTTTTCATATATAGAGATCTAAGAAAAAGAAGATGAATGGGGGAATTATTAATTCACTTGAATGGCATCAAAATCTGTAATTTTCTTATTTTCAATAATTTGCAATCACATAGATCTAGTGATAATTTTGTTGCTTCGGTTCTTTTAAGCTATCATATTATTAATTCATTTCTGGTTGATTTCTTAATTTTCGTTCAAAATATGAAGTTGCTTTGGATTGTTTATTAAGTTTCGGTAGTCCATATCAAATGTGGGAATTGGTTCATAATAATCGTTTTTTGTTAATTATCATTTCACACTTTTTTTATTGGGGAATTTATTTATTTTTAAATGAGTTTTTAAGTCGCGGATGAAAAATGTGACCTCCTTTATTCACATAAAAAGTCAAATGTGGGAAAAAATCACGGAATAGGACTGGGATCCATCAAATATTTTATGAAAATTTGTATTTATTTTATTTGATTGCAAGTCAATTTTTAATGTTTTTGGTTGCTTATAAAGTTGCAAAAATATGACTTGAACTAATTTTAAAAATGTGAATTTGTATTTAGTTGATTTCAGTTAATTGTAAAGTAGCATCAATGCAATTCAAATTAATTTTAAAATGTAACACGTTCAACTCCTCTAAAATTAAATTTAAAAATAAATAAATTAAAAGTTATATTATAGATTGCAAATTGTATTTATTTAAAAAATTGTATTTTTAGAAACTCTTTTAAAATATTAATCGTATTTTTAAATAAAGTTTTGATTAGAAAGGTATTATTGAAAAAAAAACTCGATAATGATTTAGGCAACCTAAGAGCATTCTCAACCTATGACGTTCTATTTGCGTTGGAACAAATCTTAAAAGGAGGGACGGACTACTTCCATGTTACCGGGGCCCGCAGATGTAATGTTTAGTTTCTATCAACATATAAACAAATAAAATACTCATAAGAAATTTAGTAAATGGGATCCGGGATTGGATGAAATTGTCCATTTCATTAACAGGACCCCTTTATGAGTGCGTGGCAGTAAAAGAAATAGGTAACAGGACTTTGCACTGGTGATGCTCTAACATACTTTTTTACGCATATTTTCCTTAAATCTCCTTGTAGATTCACCTTGTTCTTTTTAGTAATCATGTGCTAAATAATAGAATTTTAACAAATCATGTTAGAGCCGTTGGATCATTAGCGAGTCTCGGTTAATAAGCGAGACTCGATTAAACATTACAACCCAGAAAAACCCTAAATTACATACCACCCCAGGATCAATACGAAATGGGTTGTTATCCTTAAGTTACTGGACCTGATTCTGGAGCTCAAGAAGATTGCTTTCAAGCTTATATCTTGAGCGCATTTGTTAGATTTTTTTGTCAAAGCATCATGGATTCTCTTCTCCACTTCTTCTTTTGCTTGTCTTAGCTGCTTGACACATTCTTTAAGAGCACCATCAAGATGATTCACTCTAACTTCCAGACTTAAGTTCAATTGAGTCTTCAAAATTGTAATAATCTTTACACTTTCACCGAAAATGGACGAACCTCGGTTATTAAGAGATGCTCGTGCATACTTCTATTATTATTAATAACAGAGGCTCGAGCCCTTTAAAAAAAAAACCTTAGTCATTGGAAAAATCATCCAAGGACTTTAGCATGATTTGTTAAATTTTGGTTATTTAGTAAATGATTGCTAAAATCCAACCCCATCGTTAAGATCCTCGTTTGGATTTAAAACACTGAAGTTTATGTAGAAGTTTAGTTACAAAAATGTCAAAGCAGTTATGCAGCCGGCCAGGCTTAAAAATTCTGACAATATTATGTCAACCACATCGTTAACGTAAGTAATGAATAAGAGTAAAATGTCATCACAAAATTTTGAAATGGTAACCCACCATTGAATAGGACCCCCTTCATAATATATCGGATAATTATTTTTGTTCGAATTTAAGTTCATTAATAATTAAACCAAACACGAGTTATCCGCGAACATATTGAACACGCGCAAACTTGAAAGAGTTTAACGAGTCTAATGAACAATTCGTTTCGTTTGAATTTGATTTATTTTTAATGCATATCTTTCTCTTATTTAAAAATAATTTTATAAGTGATAGGGCTCAGTTGAGCTGAGTTGAACAGTGCTACACTCCAGTTTGAGCTCGACTAAAAAATTCGGGGCATGAGCTTGAGTTCGAGCTCGAGCACGATCGAATCATAAATTTCAAACTTGAAGTTTGGTTCAATAAAAGTTCGATATTTTCGAACTCGGTTCGAAAATTTGAATCAATTTTACAAAATATTGATAAAATCTTGAATCACTTAAGTTCAGCTCGGATAAATTTAATATATAATATATATATAATGCATAAAAAAATAATAAAATAAATAAAAGTTCTCTTGAGCATTACGATCGAAGTAATTTCAAACTCAGACTCGGTTCGGTAAAGTGTTCGAATAGCTCAAGTTCAAGCTCAACTTAATTATTATCGAATCGAATTCAAATATTCTACGACACAAAATCGAGTAACTCACGAATCATTTAATTCATTTAAACCCCTCATAACTTATGTTTCAAAATTATTTTTACATTTTGTATTTCAAAATTTTGATTTTTTAAATTTAATCATATTCTCATTTTTCAAGTATATGTAATATATGTAATCATATTAATATATATTAACTTATATCCCGTGTGATGCACGAGTGTAATTTTTTAATATTTTTATTTTAATATTTTTAATATGATTTCAATTTATTTTTGTTTTATAATAATAATTTAAAATTTATTTAATATTATATATATATTATATAATTTAAAATATAATGTTTATGTGTTTTGTATAGAGATGTATTTTAGGTAGGAAATTAATGTGTGTTTGTGATCTAAACTATTATGTTATTATATTGTAAGTGAAATAAATTATACATGTTTAATTTAATTTTTTTTAGAAAGCACTTGCAATTTTTTTGGAAGTCGTTGAACCAACCAATCTACCAAATAAACTCATGTTCGCTTATAATAATATAGTATAGATAGGGTTTTGTTCTATAGAGAACCTTAAATTGAGTACTAATTGGAGAACATATATGTTTTGTATTAGATTCTGCAATATATTATAAACATAATGTTGGATCAAATTAAGCATACTCTATGTAATTATTTGTCTTGCTATAACATATTTTGTTCTTCTGTATTAGATTAGTGACTTAGTAAATTCAATGTATACTTATAGTTAGAAGTGTGATCAAATTGTATTCACAAGTTGTAATTTAAAGTCAAGAGTAAAGTCTGGTAGAAGATTCAAGTTGAATCATGCAAAAAGACAAAGAATGCTACTTGAAGAATAAGGAATGCAGTTTGGAAATTATTCTAAGGCGACTAGCTCATTCGAGAAGTCACTACATTCGAGAAGTCATAAATATGCAACTGGTCGAGAAGTCTCAAAATGCTCATTGACTCAGTATTAGATCGAGAAGTGTTCATTCGAGAAGTCAAGGAATCAACTCAATCAAGTAGTGTGAAAATGCCATACATTCGACAAGTCCAGAATAAACAATTCGAGAAACTAGCAAAAGAACAAATCGAGAAGTCATAAGGCTAAACCAATCGAGAAGTCACTTCAAGCTACTAATCGAGAAGTCACTTCAAACAACTAATCGAGAAGTCACTTCAAGCTACTAATTGAGAAGTCACTTCAAGCAACTAATCGAGAAGTCACTTCAAGCTACTAATCGAGAAGTCACTTCAAGCAACTAATCGAGAAGTCACTTCAAGCAACTGATCGGGAATTCACAACAAGCAACTGATCGAGAAGTCTAAGCATGAACCTATTGGAGAAGTCAATCATCATGACTTCTCGAATCAAAATCAACAGAGTACTCGACTGTTCAAAGAGCTAGTTTCAAGGAGAATTGCAGTTGAACAAGACAAGTAACATGCAGCACTGTCATTACAGGGTCAGTCAAACTTGTAATGATAGAGACAAGTCTACAATGAAGCTTGGAAGATACATAAGACAAGTGACAGAAGTGATAAGGCAAAAAGCTACAAACTGTCAAAAGATAGTGTTAGCTAGAAATAGGTACTAGTCAAATGTAAAGTTTTCTTTGTCTATTTCTAGTTTTAACATTAATTGTCTAGTGAGAACATGTGTCAAAAAGACATGTTGTCTATATAGTTGTTGCACTATTTTTCATTAGAGAGCATCTTTGAATCTATCAAGTTCATATTTTATATCTTCTAAGAACAAGAAGCTGAAATTCACATTGAATTTCAGATTGTAACAAGTTCAATTCTAATACAAAATTAGATTGAAAATTATATTCAGTGTTTACTCTATTTCCTGTACTATATTTTTGTAAACTCCTGAATTGATTACAACTACCTACATTAAACAAACAGTTCATAAAAAATAAAAAGAGTATAAAAATTTAAAGTATACATTCACCCCTATGTACATTTCTGTGGAACTGTAATTCCTAACAAGTGATATCAGAGCTTAGGTTATTAACATACATACAGTTTAAAGATCAATATGAGTTCTCAGAAGCTAAGCAGTATAAAGATTCCTCCTTTTGACAGAGAAAACTACAACTTATGGAAGAGAAAAATGTTGATGTTCATAAAGGCTGCCAATTCTATGTATCCAGAAATCTTGAAGAATGGCCCATTTATGCCAGTAACACTGGTTCCTGAAACTACCAGTAGTTCTGAGGTAATTCCTGCAACATGGATACCCAAAGATCCATCTCAGTACACAGACACAGAGAAAGAGAATGTGTCACTTGACAATAGTCTAATGCTTATACTAATAGAATCTCTAGACATTGTTTTGTATAACAATATTGTAAACTGCACATCTGCAAAACATATATGGGAAACCATAGAGATTCTGTGTGAAGGAACTGAAGAGGTAAGGGACAATCAAATGCAACTTCTTGCTTCACAATATGAGGCTTTTATGTCAAAACAAAATGAAGGCATAACTGAAGTGTTTGAAAGATTCAACAAACTCATCAATGACCTTCAACTTCATGGAAAGTACTATGAAACAAAGGAGAAAAACATGAAGTTCTTGTTGACTCTCCCAGAACATTTGGAGCACAAAATCTATGCAATAAGAGAAGGGAGAGATCTAACAAAACTTCCACTTGAAACCCTTTATGGAATTTTAAAGACATATGAACTTGAGTTCTATCAAAAGAAGGCCATTTTAGCAAATAGAGGAAAAATGGCAAATGTTTCAAATGCCTTGGTTGCAAATGAACCTTCAAGAATTGAGAAGACTGGCACAAGTAGAAAGTTGAAGATTGAAGAACTTGAAGAACATGAACAAGAAGAAAGGGACTCTGTCAAAAGTGAATCAAGTGAAGAAGATTTCTACACTATTGAAGAACATGAAGGAATGCACAACAAAACCATGGCCTTCATGGCAAAGAAATTTGGAAACCTAAGATTTAAGAAAAATAAAAGTTTTAAACCAAGATCAAATTTCAAATCTTCAAGCAAAGGAAAGACTCCAACAAGAAGTAATACCAATGGAGGGTATAAAACTGGAACAGTTGATAGATCTAAAATAAGATGTTATAACTGTAATGAGCTTGGATACTTTGCAACAGAGTGTAGAAAACCTAAAGCAATCAAGAAGGAAAAAGATTACTTGGAACTGGAAGCCAAGTATGAAGTACTCCTCAAAAATCATATAGGAAAAGCTTACATAGCAGAAGGAAAATGTCATAATGACACAGATGAAGATGATGATGAAGAATATGGAAATCTAGCACTCATGGCTAATTCACATGATGGAGCATCATCCTCAAACACTTAGGTACCCTCATTAATCTCACTTGACATGTTAAATTCCCAATATAAGAAAACTATTAAAGAATTGAGCATTGAGATGTTTAATATTCATACCAGTATGACTGCTGCATATGAGGAAATTATTAGGTTTCTAAAACCTAATGATGAACTGACCACTAAGAATGAAACCTTAGAATTGTCTTTGATAACTATGGAAAACTTGAAATAAGAAAATGAGTATCTCAAGAATAAAGTTATTTACTCTGAGCATATTGAATTTTTTTTTAAAGAACAAATTTCTGAAAATGAGTTGAAAATAAAATCTTATTAAAACTCATCTACTATTGTTAAAGAATTCCATGAGAAGCATCAAGAAAATTCTAGAATTGAAATTGGTTTTGATTATGACACTCTCAAGAAAAAGAAACATGTTTCAACAAAAGACAAGAAAACTGAAACTCCTGGACATCCTCACATTTTGAAAAATGTTATGGCACCAATTTTTAAGAAAGTAACTGTTGAACTTGATGAAGTAAGTATGGTCATCAAACAACAGTTGAATGATGAGGATGAGATAATTGCTAAGAGTGATGTGTTTTCTATTGAAAAAGAAGAACCAATAGTCAAAGCCAAGTCTATTCCTGTTAAAATAAAATTGAAACAAAATGTCTAGAAAAATGACACCATGCATGTTAAGAAGAAAAAGGCAAATAGAAATGGCAAGATGGGCATTAACAAACACAATAACTATGCACCTATTCATAATGCTCCTAGAAAGATTTGTAAAAATTTTGGATCAACAAATCACCTTACACATATGTGCAAGAAACCCGTGGTTAATAATGCTGAATTTATCTGTGGCTATGTGAAACCCTTGATGCATAATAATCATAAATTCTGTGACAAATTTGATTGTATGCCATGTAGCATAAATATCATGAAAACTTGCTTTAGGCTTAGGAAATAGTTTGTTGATGGGTGCATAAGTCAAAACCTGAACATCAACATCCCTAGGCCTAAGTCTACTAGTCCTGTTAAACAAAGAAAATACTTCATGTCACCTAAGCATGCATCTAGCTCTAGAAGTATTAATCAAGCTATAAATTAAAATCAGAAAAATGAAAGCATGCATGTTCAAGTGACTAAGACTGTTAAAAACATGAATGACATTCATGTGACTAAGCATAAAGGACCCAACCTTATTTGGGTACCAAAGAAAACTTGATTTGTTTATGTTTGCAGGGCACATGTAAGAAGAAGGTCATTTGGATCTTGGATAGTGGATGTTCAAGGCATATGACTGGTGAAAAGGCCTTGCTGTCACAATTCAAAGATGAGGTTGGCCCAATGGTAACCATTGGAGACAACATCATTGGTTTCACCATGGGATATGGCAAATTGATTCATGAAAATGTTGCCATTGAAGATGTAGCTTTGATCAGTGGTTTGAAGCATAATCTACTCAGCATCACTCAATTATGCAATAAAGATTTAAAGGTGGAGTTTGACAAAGATTTGTGTCTCATATCACAGAGAAAGACCAAAGAAGTTGATCTACATGGAGTAAGAAAGAGAAGCTTGTTTGTAGCAGACTTGGACTCTGCAAACAAGGAGAAAATTTATTGTTTCTACCTAAAACCTCAGAAAATGAAAGTTGGTTTTGGCATAAGAGACTGTCTCATTTAAATCTCAAGAACATTAATTCCCTAGTCAAAAGAGAATTAGTGAAAGACCTGCCCTCACTTGAATTCTGCATAGAATGATTGTGTGAGGCATGTCAAAAATGGAAAATGAGGAGATCAAGTCACAAGAGTAAGGAATTTACATCAATCACCAAACCACTACAATTAATTCATATGGATCTCTTTGGACCAGTAAATGTTATGTCCATGTCTAAGAAAAGATATGCACTTGTCATGGTTGATGACTTCTCAAAATACACTTGGGTAGAATTTTTAAATTCAAAAGATGAAGCTCCTGAAGTTATTGTTGAAAATTTGAGAAGATTGGACAAAGGCCCTACACCTGTAGTAGCCATAAGACGTGACAATGGAACATAATTCAAAAATGTTATACTGAATGAATTCTGCAAAGAAAATGGAATCACTCACCAATTCTCAGCTCTAAGAACTCCACAACAAAATGGAGTTGTTGAGAGAAAGAACAAGACTCTTATTGAAGTTGCAAGAACCATGTTAGCAGAAGCAAATCTTCCAACCAGTTTTTTGGCTGAAGCTGTTAGGACTGCATGTTATACTCAATACAGAACACATATCACAAAATCAATTAGAAAGACACCTTATCACATCATGACAAATATAAGACCTTCTGTAAAGTACATGCATGTGTATGGAATAAAATGCTTTGTTCTGAAGGATGATGCTAACAACCTTGGGAAGTTTGAAGCCAATGAATATAAAGGAATTTTTATGGGATACTCTTTGGATAAAACTGTCTATTGAGTATATATGATTGATCAATAAAAGTTTATGGAAAGCACAAATGTGACATTTGATGATTTCAAGTTTCCTGCAATGAATTTGGAAGGTGAAAACTGTGACACTTTGAGGTTTGAAAATGAAATGGACCCTGATACTTTTGCAAGTAAAAATGTTATCAACACTCATGAAGATTCACATGTAGACATCTCACATAGAACATATAAGGTAAGAGAAAATTATGATTACAGTCATATTCAACTTACGAATTCTCCACACAACCCTAGCATCAACTCAGGGGGAGATTCTCAGTGGTCTACAACAAATGACAACAACTTTAATCAGGAGAAAACATGTTCAAGTGATAAAGATGGAGTTCATAAAACTAAATGGAATAGAGCTCATATAGCTGATCAAATCATTGGAAATCCTGATGAAGGTGTGATGACAGGGAGAACAACCATGAATGAATGCTTATTTGTTTTCTTTCTATCTCAAAATGAGCCAAAAAGGATTGAAGAAGCCATGTTTGATCCAGATTGGATAATTGCCATGCAAGAGAAATTGAATCAATTTATGAGAAATAATGTTTGGGAGCTAGTGCCACCTCCAAAGGATAGATCAGTAATTGGCACTAAGTGGGTCTACATGAACAAAATGGATGAACATGGAATTGTGATAAGAAATAAGGCAAGATTGGTTGCAAAAGGCTATTCACAAGAAGAAGGCATTGACTATGATGAGACTTTTACTCCTGTTGCAAGATTGGAAACAATTAGAATTTTCTTATCATTTACAGGACACTCAAACTTTAAGGTCTATCAAAAGGATGTCAAAAGTTCATTTCTTAATGGTGAAATAGAAGAGGAAGTATATGTGCAGCAATCACCTGGCTTTGAGGATCCAAATTTTCCAGACTTTGTTTACAAACTCATCAAAGCATTGTATGGACTCAAACAAGCCCCTAGAGCTTGGTATGACACTCTGTCAAAATTTCTTCTAGAAAATCAATTCACTAGATGAACAATTGATAAAACTCTTTTCTACAAGAAACATGGTGATGATATCATACTAGTTCAAATTTATGTGGATGATATCATTTTTGGGTCTACAAATGAAAAGTTATGTCAAAGGTTCTCCAAGCTAATGCAAAGTGAATATGAGATGAGCATGATGGGAGAGCTCAATTACTTTCTAGGCCTTCAAATAAGTCAAAGGACAGAGGGNGCATTTTCATAAGTCAAACAAAATACATCAATGACTTACTCAAAAGATTTGACATGCAAGACTGTTCAACTGCCAAGACTCCAATGTCTACAGCTACAAAACTTGATGAAGATAAGAAAGGAAAAAGTGTAGACATGAAGACCTACAGAGGAATGATTGGATATCTTCTCTATCTCACAACTAGCAGACCTGACATTATGTTCTCTACATGTCTATGTGCAAAATTTCAGCAAATCCCAAGAAATCTCATCTCATTGTTGTCAAAAGGATTCTAAGATATCTCAAATGAACACCTTTCATGGGGTTATGGTACCCTAAAGAAATAGAATTCAACTTAGTTGGATATTCAGATGCTGATTTTGTTGGATGCAGAGTGGATAGGAAAAACACCTCAGGAAGCTGTCAATTTTTTGGACAGAGATTGGTGTCTTGGTTTAGCAAAAAGCAACAGCCAGTCTCCACTTCCAAAGCTGAGGATGAATATATTGCTGCTAGAAGCTGTTGTGCTCAAGTGCTTTGGATCAGGAATTAATTTAGGAACTATGAACTAGTGTTGGAAAGAATTCCTATCATGTGTAACAATATTAGTGCAATTTCAATTGTTGCCAATCCAGTCAACCATTCCAAAACAAAGCATATTGATGTAAGGTACCATTTCATAAGGGAATATGCAGAAAATGGAGTGATTGAATTATTCTATGTTCCTACACAAAAACAGTTGACTGATATATTTACCAAATCACTTGATGAAGCCACCTTCAACAGGTTGGTTAATGAAATTGGAATGCTAAATTCTTCAGGATGAGTGGCCAAATAAATATATCTTCCCAACTTTTACAACAATTATTTTACAGACATGAAGCAAAATGATTTATCTAAGTGAAACAAAATTGGTGTATATTTATAAATATATCAGTTATATTGTTGTACATTGTTGTGCTTCAAAATAAAATTTTTATTAACTTAGAACTATTTTTGTGTTTTAAGGAAACCTGAAGAAAATTATGATACTTGTACATTATTAAATAACAAGTGTGATAATTAAAATTTCAGGAATATTGATCAAACACATTTCTTACTTTAAAAATTAATAAATAAATTTTGTTTATTTAAGAAATAAGGTTTGCAAATTATTACTTTATTTTTAAGTGAAAGTAGAATAATCTTTTAAAACTGGAGTTTGTGATTAAGTTGCCATCGTTTCTGACTTCTCGTCTAGGTATAAATTCTTGAGTTCTCGAATAGTTCACTTTTAGAGTTCTCGAATGTCTTGAGTTCTAGAATAGTTCATTTCTAAAGTTCTCGAATGCTTTGAGTTCTCAAATGATTTAGTTCTCGAATAGTTAAATTCAGTTTTATTGAGTTCCCTTTTGGTACACTTCTCGAACATATATATACAATATGAGTTCTTGACCAAAATTTAACAGTTCTCTATTGAAATTAACTTTATTCTTTTTCGAGTTCTCGATCACTAAAATCGATTACTATTCTAGTCGAGTTGTCTGTGTCATATATATAGAAAATTAGATCTAACATTTTAGTTCTACACTTAATCGCAAACTCAAAGAACTCTTACTCTTCAACAGCTACACAAACCCTTGCTTCCAATTTCTCTAAAACTTTCGTTTCTTATTTTCTCTCTTTCTATACACTACTTCATGGCATCTTCAAGCTCTAACTCTGTACCTGAAACCTGTGTAATCCCTGAAACAAACTTCCTAGCCATTGCAAGAGATGCAGATGCAAAGGAGCAGTACAAGTGCTTCACTAGGTTTCTCATTGATTCCTACTTGAAAGAAGTATTGTTGGCCAACTCCACTCTCTACATTGATTTACTGGAGCAGTTTTGGAATACGACAACATGGGATGAAATAGTTTTGAAGGATGAGAGCTCCATGATTGTGGTAACCTGCAAAATACAAAAGGAGGACATAAGTTTTAATAAAGAAGATGTGAACAAAAGTTTGTTATTGCCAACTAAGAAATTTGATGTTGAACCATCTGAGAATGATCTTAAAGACTTTCTAGAGTTCATTAGGTACTAAGACACTGTGGAGAAAGGGACTGAGAAGTATAAGCTGGGAAAAATTAATAAGAAATTCATGAGGAATGAGTGGTCATTCCTGTTTGACACTATTCTTAGAGTGTTCACATGTAGAAAAATAGGGTTTGACCAGATTAACAGCATTGTCTTGAAGCTGGCCTATTCATTGGCTTACAACCAGAAGCTCAATGATGGGAAGTTGATTCTTAGGGAGCTCATTACCAGGATTCCTAAGAGAGGTAATGAAATTTTCTTCTCTCTCTTTATTCAATCAGTACTTAATTATAAGAATCCTACTTTGATTGAACTGGCTGGGATGAATAAAAATAGAATTAGCTACTCCAAATCCATATCAAAAATCATTTTTGCTACATTAGATAGGAGAACCATAGTGAATGTTCCTCTTCAAATCACACATCATATGAGGAGTGTATTTGAAGGGTACCCACTAGTACAGCCTAAATATGGTTACCTTGATACAGTAGGAGGTCCTAAGGCTGCAGAAGAACCTAATGCACCTAATCCAAAGACTTCCAACCCAACTGTTGACCCTTCCTTGAATACAATAGATGTTAGTGAGCTAACCTCTACATCCTCTCAACATGATGTAGTTGCAAAGAAGAAAAGGGAGAAACTAGCTAGCAAGAAAAGAATTTTAGATGCAATAGTAGAAAATGAAGAAGAAATTGATGAGTCACATGTTGAACCTTTAACAAGGAGAAAAAAGAATAAAAAGGCCATAACAGACCACTCTACATCCTCCCAACAGGATGTAGAGGTAGACAAGGGATTAAACCTGCTTCTAGGTGTACTTTCTCAAAAAGGTGCATCTATTGCGGGAACTCGCTCTTGTCAATGAAGAAGTTTTAGTAGAAAATGAGACACATTTTGCATAGTTAGAGACTTTTATTGAAACTTCCCCATTTTCTCAAGAGGAGTTGCCAACACTCACAACTACTCACAATCTCTCTTCTATTCCCCAAATTTATTCTCGACCAAATGTGTCTAGTCAAACACATGAGGTTGTTGGTCATCAGGATTTCTATTTCCCTAGTGAGCCCAACTCAAGTTACTTAGTGCATGACACCTTGTTCACCACTCAGGACACACATCTAGATGGTGAGTGAATGCATGCTGAGGCATATCCTGATGACACCATCAAAGCCACAAAGGCTTCAGGAGTTTTTACTTCAGACTCTATGGTGGCTAAGGCATTTAAAAGCCAAGTGTCTTCACAAACATTGGGTAATCTAGGGGACCTCCACACCATGCAAATGGCAACCCCTGGACACTCCCCAATCATTCAAAGACTGTCTCCTCAGGAGAAATCACCTATTCATCCAGTGTCTAGATAATCATTTGAGAAATTGGATGAGGAAATAGATACCGAGGGGACCATTGTAACAAGTGGCCCTAGCTCTCACTCTCTGTCACAATGGCTGAAACCTGTGAAACATGATAGGGAATCTGGACCATCATCTCATGGTGGGTCACTTTCAGATGAACAATTGAAGGAGTTATATAGAGATCAATTAGATGGTTTTTACCACATAGCTCAGCAACTCCTCACATCTCATTTGCCCAACAAAGATTATGCTGCAATAATGTTGGAGTATGCTAATGACCAAGAGGAGATAAAGGACAAAAATGCTAATATGGCTGAAGATGAAGAGACCAATGTAGATGCTTGGTTGGACAGTAAAACCACTGTGAGCATGAAAAAAATGCTATTGTGGATGAGGCAGAAATACTTAACCTCTCTTGGATCATGTGAGAAAACTTTCACTCCAAGTGCAATATATGATGCCATCCATAAAGCTGCGAATGTTCAACTCCAATTAAACCACTACCTTGTAAAAGGTGTGCAAGATGAGATTAATGATCACAGAACCAAGGTAGAAGGCACTCTAAAAGAAATTGAGGACAAACCGAGGCATGGAGGTATATATGGAAACATATCAAGGGGTGAGTCTGGAAAATCATCACTTATGTACTAAAAAATGGATGCAATGGAGAAAGCCATCAAAGAAATGATTCATAGCAATGCATTCATCCTTGACAATCAAAGGAGAATCAATAATATGGTTGAAGTGCTCTACACAAAAAGACATGCAGATAGGTTACCTGAAGATGTGCCCTTTCATACCTTGTCACCACTTCAAGTGGATATTTATTATCAATCCATGGCTAAGGATGAAGCTGCTAAAGTCAAAACACTTGATGATTTGAATGCAAAAGTTTAATCTCTCACCTCCACTGTCTCTAAAGTTGTGTCCAATGTGAGTACTCTAAAAAAGGAGTTTGACACCTTTACTGTCACTCAAGGCACCACACTTGCAAATATATCTACTCAACTCACATTTATGCAAACTCTTCTCTCCAATATGGAACATGTCAATTAAGCCCCTTCAGTTCAAGTACCAACTCAAATCCAGCTCAGTCACTCTACATTTCTTCCACCATAAGATATCAACCCTAAGGGGGAGAAAGAAAGAAGAGAAGAAATAGAGGCTGAGAGACAAAAAGCAGTAATGAGAAAGCTGAGAGGAGAAATTCAAAAGACAAATAATGATAAGGACTTCTTGGACCTTCTGAAATACATCAAAAAGCAAGTCAAAGGCAATCATTGGAGCTACAAGAAAATGCTTGACAATGCTATTGTTACAGTAAGGGGATTCAAGTTTGAAAAAGATGGCAGAATGTTTAAAGAACCAATAGTGCAGATGGAATCTGGCTATTTCAAGGTATCTGTTGGGTTATTTAAGACTTTGTCATTCACTGAACTGGAGTTTCTGCACAAAGCAGTTGAATTAGTTACTCAGGAGGATGAAGAATTGAAAAAATCAAATATTGGGTCATCTTCTACCCAATGCTCTTCCTAAGACATATTGCAATCTAGATGGTGTAATGTATATGTCAAAAGGAGATAAACTTGCTCACTTCAAAATTCCTCAATATCTCAATTCAGGAAATAGAAGTCAAATCATAAATCTCATTGAGCTGATTGAAAAGAAAAAGGTCAAGCAAGTAGAGGAAAAGTTGATCCTAGAAAAGGTGAAGAAATTTATCAATGATCAAGTTTCTGACTTTACAAATAAAGAGTTGAAGAAACAAAAGAGAGATGATGAAGACAAGGATCAGGACAAGAAAGATAAGAAGCCTGACTCCAGGAGTGATAAGGGAGGAAAGAAAGATGACAAGAAAAAGGAAAATGTGGACAAGAAGAATAGAGAGGATTCTGAAAAGGAAAAGAAATATCAAAGAAAGTAACCTTCCAAGCAGCAAGCTGTTGGTGTTCATTCTAGTACACCTACCAAACTTCAGGGTACTAGTGTGGTCCCAATAGTTTTTGGAACTACTATGATCCCTAAATTCAAATCTCCTAGAAGACATTTTGTGAAAGTGACTGCACATGGAATAATAAGGAAGGAGGTGGAAAAGAATCATATCAAAAACCTGAAGCCATGTCAACAGATAAAGGTCAACACTGCTACAATAACAAGATTCAAGAAATCTACTAGCTCATTCCTAGTTAGATGCCCTAAATGGAAAAAGCAGCTCATTGTTCCTGACAAAGGTCTACAGATTAAACCTATTCACGAAATTGCTGAAGTTGACAAAGTGAAAATCAAGCAATGAAAGGCAAACAAAATTATAAAAGCTGAAATCAAGGACAAAAGAATGTTTATGACCACTATTGATGGGGAGGAAAAAGGTTTCCATCATGACAACTCATTTTCATCTAATCATGACATTAAAAGAGTGATCAGTCTTTTTGATAAAAAGTGCATGATTGACAAATTAAAAATGATGGAAATGGCTGAGTACTTGGCTAGGAAGTACCAAAAGAAAATTGACAAGGTCAAGTACTTAGAGGAGATGGTGGAAAAGAATAGAAAGGTTATCTGAAGAACTAAGAAGACATGGAAAGTGCAGAGTATTCAAGAATCCTGATAGAGTTGAGTTCAAGAAATGGGGAAACAATCAAAATCAGATTCAAGTTTATTCATGATTACCCTATGCACACCCTCAAAATTGTTGTTGTTATGTTAAATGGTGCAATTCTAATTGAAGAAGTCATGGTCAGACAACAAATCATTCAGGCAATTGAAGAAAACAATATAAGGCAAGAGAAAGAAAGCAAAGAAAGATATGATCATGCCAATCATCAACAACAATAAAATAGGTAGACTTAATATCTTGTATAAATTTGTGAAATTATTTTTTCCCAAATTGGGGGAGATTGTTGGATCAAATCAAGTCTACTCTATTTAATTATTTGTTTTGTTATAACATATTTTATTTTTCTGTATTAGATTAGTGACTTAGTCAATTCAATGTATAATTGCAGTTAGAAGTGTGATCAAATTATATTCCCAAGTTGTAATTTAAAGTCAATAATAAAGTCTGGTAGAAGATTCAAGTTGAATCATGCAACAAGACAAAGAAGCTACTTGAAGAATAAGGAGTGCAGTTTGGAAATTCTTCTAAGGCAACTAGCTCATTCGAGAAGTCACTACATTCGAGAAGTCATAAATATGCAACTGGTCGAGAAGTCTCAAAATGCTCATTGACTCAGTATTCGATCGAGAAGTGTTCATTCAAGAAGTCAAGGAATCAGGTCAATCGAGTAGGGTGAAAATGCCATACATTCGAGAAGTCAAGAATAAACAATTTGAGAAGTTATCAAAAGACCAAATCGAGAAGTCATAAGACTGAACCAATCGAGAAGTCACTTCAAGCTACTAATCGAGAAGTCACTTCAAGCAACTAATCGAGAAGTCACTTCAAGCTACTAATGGAGAAGTCACTTCAAGCAACTAATCGAGAAATCACTTCAAGCTACTAATCGAGAAGTCACTTCAAGTAACTGATCGAGAAGTCACTTCAAGAAACTGATCTAGAAATCACAACAAGCAACTGATCGAGAAGTCTAAGCATGAACCCATTGGAGAAGTCAATCATCATGACTTCTCAAATCAAAATCAACAGAGTACTCGATTGTTCAAAGAGCTAGTTTCAAGAAGAATTGCAGTTGAACAAGACAAGTAACTTGCAGCACTGTCATTATAGGGTCAGTCAAACCCGTAATGATAGAGAGAAGTCTACAATGAATCTTGGAAGATATATAAGACAAATGACAGAAGTGATAAGGCAGAAAGCTACAAACTGTCAAAAGTTAGTGTTAGCTAGAAATGGGTACTAGTCAAATGTAAAGTTATCTTTGTCTCTAGTGAGAACATGTGTCAAAAAGACATGTTGTCTATATACCTGTTGCACTATTTTTCATTAGAGAGCATCTTTGAATTTATCAAGTTCATATCTTGTATCTTCTAAGAATAAGAAANGATAGTTCTTGTGTGGTTGGGGCCTTAACAGCTTCTTCAACTCTTCTAGCTGAAGGTTCTTGTGGGTTGTACCCCTGATCCAAATTGGCTTCATCTACTGGTAGGATGGCTTCTGTTAAACTTTGATCAACAGGTTCTTATGGGGCTCACCCTTCAGAGACTGCTACCTCATTTTTAGAGATAGATTCTTATATGTCTGGGCCAAAAGAACTCTTTATTTCTTCTTCCTGATGAAAACCAGGAAATCAGTCTTTCCTTCTTCCATCCCCCCCCCCTCTATACACTTCTGTGAAATTCTAATTCCTAACACATAATATAATACATTACATATATGTTCTCAAATTAATAATTCATTTAAGGTTCTCCATAGAACTTTTACACACATATATATAATGTCTTACTCAAATGAGAAATAACTTAAATGAAAAATAGAAAATACCCGACTCATTTAACTAGTCTAGCCCACGTATATACACTTCACCTGGTGGTCCAATCCCGTGAAACCCCCCAAGCGAGCGAGTGTCGCGCATGCGTGACTAGTGACCAGTGCTATGACCCGCTATACTTGTTCTATAATTTTATTACACTAAATGATTTATGTTTTAATTTTAATTAATAAATATAATAGAGTATATTTTTTTACAGAAATTACACTATAAAAATCAATAATTATATTAGATAAATTAGTAATTAATATTATAAAAATTAGTATTTAATATTACAGAAATCAGTATTTAATATTATAGAAATCAATATTTAATATTATATTTTTATTATTTAAAATTTATGTTTTTAATTTTAAATAAAAAATATAATAGAATATATTTTTATTATAGAAATTATATTACATAAATCAATAATTAATATTACAGAAATCAGTATTTAATATTACATAAATTAGTATTTAATACTATATTTTTATTATTTAACATTTATGTTTTTAATATAAATAATAAATAAAATATATTTTTATTACGGAAATTATATTATATAAATCAGTAATTAATATTATTGAAATCAATATTTAAGAAAATAGAAATCTCTAAATTATATTACAGGAATCGGTAATTAATATTACACAAATTAGTATTTAATATTACAGTAATCACTAACTTATATACAGTATGTTCGCCTAAAATAATAGAGATTACCGAAAAAATAAAATTTGTCAGAATATCGCACATATGGTATGAAAACTAATCGTTGAGATTTGGAAAAAAATATGGTGAAGTTAAATTTTAAAAAAATTCATCAATTAACGGAAAAAATTAATTTAAAATCGAGGGTATTAAGTGGATTGTGTGTATGAAGTTTTATTTAATTTAAGGGGATTAATATTATATATATATATATATATATATATATATATATATATATATATATATATATATTATAGAGTCTTAATCAAATAGAAAATAGAAAACTTATCTTTATACTGGCCGCATCCACAAACAAATTAAATACACACTCACACACACAACCTTATCTATTCCCCTCTATTTTTAATTTGATTTTACCCGTTAATTAGTAAAAAAAATTAAATCTAATTTCACCCCATTTTTCTCCATCTCCCAACGATCAGTTTGCATACCATATGTGTTATATTCTGACGAATAGAATCTATTTTAAAATAAATTCGTCACTTATCAGATCCGAACTTCATTACTAACTTGTATTATAGAAATCATTAATTTGTATTACATAAATCACTAAATTATATACTTTGGTTTTGCAAGAAATAATGAAGGTCATCGAAAAAATAAAAATCGTCGGAATATAGCACATATGCTATGAAAATTGATCGTTGGGAGATGAAGAAAAATGTGATGAAGTTAGAATTGAAAAAAAATCGCCAATTGACGGAAAAAATCAAATTAAAAATGGAGGGATTAAGTGGGACTATGTGTGCGGGAGTGTATTTGATTTGTGTGTGGGTGCCCCCGCTGACCATTAGATTAGATTACATATGTGATTTAGATCTGTTACCCCGTAATTAGACTATTATAGAAGGAGGGTTGAATATAATAGTACCAAACAATCGAAACTAGAACACAAGTATAACATAAATACTGTTTGTATTAACTCTAACAAACTTAATACAAAACTCTCTCAAGAAAATCAATGCTCTTAAGAGCTGCTAGGTTATGAGAATAATATGTATTGAACGATACATCAATATAAACCTATTCCTGTGTTTATATAGTACACATTTACATATCTAAATAATGCAAGGATAATGATTAATAAGTACAAAGATATAATTTCCATCATTATCTTCATAATAGATAGCTTCAAGAAGGTAATTGTCATTCACACAAACACTTCTTCTTTTTTTATCTTCAATCAAGTCTTGATTTATCGATTACCATCTATCAGACTCTAATTAGCTTAGACTTTGTCGGTTGAGTAGACTCTGATTCTGTAGACTCTGATGACATCACCTAGACTCTGATCAGCTTCTGTAGACTCTGATTGATAGACTCTGAAAGTATCACTTCTTCATATATAACAATCTCCCTCAATTCATGATTTGTGCAAAAAAACATAAATTTCAATGATGATGTCAGAAACCTCATGAAAAATGCATCAGTGTTTGAGTTTCCTTGCCTCATACTCTCTTGTAGGAAAAGTCTCTAGCTAGAAAATCATCAAGTATTTTTTTTATGCCTTCAAGAATCCCATCAATTCTTCCTTTAGCTCCTTCATCTGATCACTTGAATCATCAATTTAAAAAATTGCAGCTCTCAAGTTATAGATTGATGTTCTCTGTATGATTTCATCTAAAGGAATACTACAGATTCTTTGTTCATCAGGATTGAGCATTAAAATTGGAGTATCCAACACCATTTTTATCTTCGCATCTCCCTTGCTCATCTCCTTCTCAGTATCATTCTCTAGCATATACGTAGGTCTGTATTCTTTAGAGGTTAACTTCATCAGCTTTTCGTTCTTTCTAACCCTTACTATTGCCCCTTCTAGATATTTCACCCACTTTGCAGTAGTGTCATCTTCTCCATTTAGAAAATAAAGAACATATTTCAGTTCTTTTGATGACTTGTGAATTAAATCTTCTTCAAATAGCTTCATCACTCTTCCATTCTCTAGAAAGTATAACAACTTCTCTTTAGGTACATCACCATCAAACACATCTTTCACCATATGAACAACAATGAGCTTCTCCAAATGGTCTTGAGTCAATTGTTCTTCAGGTTTATCCTTCAGAGAGTAAAGGTCTCTAAATGCATTTGTTTCACCTCTGTAGACCTTGGTTTTTCAATCACCAATTCCTCCTTTACCCTTTCTAAGTCTAAGATTGAGAGTTAGAGACTCAATTCTTGTCCACAGAAGATCATGATTTTTCTTTCAGACCAAAGTTTGTTGTTCTTCCTCCTCATCTTCAAAATTGGTTCCTCCTAAAAGGAATGTGGTTCCTTGCACGATGAGGGGAGCCTTTGGTTTTGGTGGAGCTTTTTGTTTGACTATAGGGGATGGCTGAGATGATTGACTTCTTACAACATTTGTACTTGCACCTCTAGTTGACCTTGTCACAGGCTTAGATGTTTGTTGAGATCTAGCAGGTTTAGATGTTGCAGGTTTCTTC
The DNA here is from genome assembly GCA_008931105.1 of Oenanthe javanica. Classification (NCBI taxonomy): domain Eukaryota; kingdom Viridiplantae; phylum Streptophyta; class Magnoliopsida; order Apiales; family Apiaceae; genus Oenanthe; species Oenanthe javanica. Next base: position 18,831 of record QRFB01000545.1, on the reverse strand, counting down.
TTGATCAGAATTTCCTTTGAAATAGGAGCTTGCTTTTTCTTTGACTGGACTTGAGCATTGTCAGTACTTTACCTCTTGTTCAACAATAACTGGATCTACATATGAATATTCTTCTTCAAATATTTTCTTTGCCGGTTATGTGTCCTCCTTTAACTTCTCTTCAAATTTCTCTAGCTTCTCTTCTTTTTGGAGTTTTCTTGCTAACTCTGCATCCTTCCTGATTTGATCTAATTGTGCTACAACATCTGTTTCAATCAGAGATTGTTGTTTCCTTTGTACTTTTCCAGATCCTGAAGGAGTCAGAGTTTGGGTCTTCAAAATTTTACCTTCCTTATGACTCCCTTATATTATATCAGACTTTTCACTTCCATTACCTTCATATTTATCAAGTGATTTAAGAGGAAGATCATCTTTGCATTTGTCTTTAGAAGCTTTCTCCCCCTTTTTGACATCATGAAGGATATAGAGATGATCCATTATCAAAGTCAAGGAGTCCTGAATTGAAGAAATAACATTACTCAAAGTCTCCACTTTAGACTCAAAAGCAATATGCTATTTAGAAAGAGTTGTAAACTTCTTTTCAAAGCCCTGTTTGTTCAGTAATACAACAGTATAAACTGAAGCACCCTGCTTAATGACATCCTCATGCTGAGAATTCATTTCATTGTGAAGAGCCTTAGTAAAAATAGTTGTAGCCTTTAATAGAATCTTCATTTCATCAGAAGATATTTCAGATTTTGCCTTTTGAACAAGGTCAAGAGCATGAGACCAGTTCACCTTTTCATGAGAAATTTCCAGGTTGTATCCCAGAGTTTCTACTTTTCAATATCCGCAGGTGTAAGTGCTCCCTTTGAACTGTGTCTGACAACACCTTCCTTATCAAGGGCAAGTTCAATATGATCTTTGAGTTGAACAACAACATAGTAGTCTAGATACTTCATTTGTAACTTGTCGAGCATCATGGGCATTGAATGGCCATCTTTTAGAGTTTCATCTTTCCAGATAAGAGATGTAGAGATCAGTAGGCTCCTCATTAATAAAGATAAAAGAATTTTCAGAGTCTGCATCAGGATCAGCTGCAACAGTACTAGTACTATGTGCATTAGAGTTTGTAACTTTAGGGACAAGTTGAACAACAGAGCATGTTTATGGTATACTCTGAGCACCTGTACAAGGAACATAACAACCTAAGACACTCTTTTTTAAAGTAATCTCATTACTTTTCACATCAGACATCTCCTGACTTTCAATAGTCAGAGTTTGCTCACTAGAAATAACTAACTTATTTCTCATATCTAACTATCTTTTTGCCAGAACTAGTGTCTTCCTGTCTATTTTATTTCTGTTTTCCACACATTTTACCTCAGTCTCACAAGAAAGACTTAAATCACAATGTCCTACAGAAATAAGAGGTGACTGAGAAAAGGTAAATGTGGTCACATGAATAGAGGATTCCCTTCAGGAGTATCCATGGTCATTCCAATAGTAAAATATGCAAGTATAAATTCTGAACTTATGATATCAGAGTATGTAAATTCTGAAGAAAAATCCGAGTTTATACCTTGTAAAGTTGAAGAGTCTGATGGAGTGTCCATTGGCTTTGCAGATATTGGTTGCACCAGGGTTGCATCAGAGATTGCCAAAGGAGTGGCATCAGAGTTTGAGGTCTCAACATTTGTAGCATTGGAGTCAGAGTTTAACTGTTGTTCTTTGTCTTGGTCTGTAGTCACATAGGTGGTGATTGGTTCTTGTGGGACTAGAGTATGTGTAATAGTTGTTTCACCACTTTGAGGTGAAGGTTCTTGTGTGCTAGACTCTGCCATAGTTTGGCCTTCAGCATCAGCAACAATAGGATCTTGAGTCAGTGTTTGTGTGCCTGCATCCAAACTTTGATTGGATAGTTCTTGTGTGGTTGGGGCCTTAACAGCTTCTTCAACTCTTCTAGCTGAAGGTTCTTGTGGGTTGTACCCCTGATCCAAATTGGCTTCATCTACTGGTAGGATGGCTTCTGTTAAACTTTGATCAACAGGTTCTTATGGGGCTCACCCTTCAGAGACTGCTACCTCATTTTTAGAGATAGATTCTTATATGTCTGGGCCAAAAGAACTCTTTATTTCTTCTTCCTGATGAAAACCAGGAAATCAGTCTTTCCTTCTTCCATGGCATCAACATCCTGAGTTCTTTGAGCAGACATGTCTCTAGCAACCTCAACAGCAAGTTCTTTCACCCTTTCATAAGAAATTTCAAGTACCCGCTTAGGTGGTGAGTTGGTAGGGGAATCAGAGACTACTACTGGGCCTGATGATGTAGCAAGATCAATATTTTGCGTATTAGGATTGTCATCATCATTTTTATCCTAGCATTTCTCATCAACAATTTCACTGTCAGCCCTTGTTTCCTTTTTATCTTTACTTGGTACCTCATTTGAAACACCTTCTAAGGTGATTACAGGACTGGTAAAAGGATTAACATGATGAGAGGTCTTAATTTGATTTATGTCCTCACGCATGTATGATTTCTTCATGGACACTAAACTCTCTTCTAGAGGAGCAGCAACTTCAGAATTTACAGCATCAGAGTTTAGTTGTGCAGAGTTTGCAGCATCAACTGGAGGAATAGACTATGAGATTTTGGCTTTAACTAGTCTCATCTTCTTCTTAGCAGGCTCTGCACAAGATTTACATGAAATTGCTTCATGAATGAAGCAGAAGGAATTTCTGAGACAGGTTTAACAGATTTCTTAATTGGAAAAACCATTCCCTTAGCACTGTCATCAGAGTCTGTGTGCTCATCAATCAGCTTTCTTCTTCTTGGAGGAGACTGAGACACATATTTGCCCTTTCTTTTGAGGCCTGAGCCATGTGCCTGAGAGGTGTGTTTTGCAACTGATGCCTTTTGGGAGACACCAAAGGTTGGCAGAGTTTGTGTATCAGTTAAATATATAATATTTTTTTATATGTTTATATTTTAAAAATTGATCATTAAATTATTTAAAAATTAAAATGAATAAATTACATTTTATATATTAAAATGTTAAGTTATATATGCTAATTATTATTAAAATTATTTATAATATTGACACAATCTCTCAAATATATATATATATATATACATACACACATATATTTATTTATATGTTTGTATTATTTTCTATATATAATTTTCTATATTTTATTTATGTATATATATATATATAAATATTATATATTATTTAAATTGTATTCTTTAATTTTATTTATATTATTTTATTAAAGTATTGTATATTTTAAAATTGTATTTTATTTATTTAAATAAATGATATTTATTATTATACATAAATAATCAAACTTATAATTTTTAGTTACATACTTGAACACCAAACACATGTCTTTTATTTTCTCATAAAATATATAATTGTAACCTAGTTCTAAGGAAGGCTCGGTTACGATGTAACTACAAAACCTGACAAACAAACAAGGCCTAAATTTAATGTAAAGCTTATGCCAAATAAATATTTGAAACCTGCAACAATAATTATTCATTTTTGATATAATTTTTACACTAATATTTTTAAAGAAAATGACCCTAATAACCACTTTCTAATAGCAGTGTGCCCAATTTGTCCAAAAGTGGATACATGACCTTTTTTACTCACCTGATACTTCTATGACATAGGCTTATCTCATCAAAACACATTATACCCTCTGCTCTGCAATCAAGACAATGACTACTCTACACCTCTCTCTAGCTATCACGGCTGCGACTAAACAGTCTTTAATGTTCACTTAAGCGGTGCCCTGTGAGTTTTGCTGCAATCCAATATTGCTATGCTTGTTTTAGAAAATGATGCTCAAACACGCCGTTGTCAGCAACGTGGTGTCTAAATACACATTCTATATAGGTGGAAACAACTGGATACACCTATGTCACGGTCGTATCTACTGTTTTTTTAAGAGAATGGATGTGACTTTTTCAACAGCGTATTGGCAGCTGCGATGTTTGCACATGCGTGTGTATTATCTTTTATAAAATACTGTTGTCAGACGCTGGTTTCATTAACGTAACACGTGAATACACATTTACCACATATATAACAACTTGATACACCCCTGGCATGGGCGTATCCGGTGGGTATTTAGTACCCCGTTCCGCTCCTGAGTATTTAGGAACGTTGTTATAAAATAAGGCTTAAATGTAATTTAAACCCTGTGTTATTAACAATATACAATCTAAACCCTCTTTTAATATATTTAGTAAATTTAACCCTATGTTTTTGAACTATGTACAATTGAAACCTTTTTTAAAACAAATAGTAAATTTAACCCTAAGTTTTAAAACATTTAGTAAATTTAACCTTGACTTTTTAATTTCGGAATAAAATAAATCTTACGACAAAATTTTGAATAAATATTCGTCAAATGCACTATTGTCAATTTTTTTTGTATAGATATTATCTAAGCATAATAGATATTTGCAATTATTAGGGTTTTTTACTATAAAATGGATATTTAGATGCTCTTTTCTATATTAATATATCTATATGTATAATATATTATATATGTTCAATAAAATTTTAATATGTGTTTATATTATTCCATCTTGCCATCACACTTCCCGCTCAATATATTCATGAATGTTCATCACCGAATTTAATTTATTTTCAAAAATACTCTTCGGTGAATATATTCTCGAAAATACTTTTTCGATATAAACTTTATTTTATTCTGAAATTAAAAAGTCAAGGTTAAACTTACTAAATATTTTAAAACGTAGGGTTAAATTTACTATTTATTTTATAAAGTTTCAATTGTACATATNAAAATACTTTTTCGATATAAACTTTATTTTATTCTGAAATTAAAAAGTCAAGGTTAAATTTACTAAATATTTTAAAACGTAGGGTTAAATTTACTATTTATTTTATAAGGTTTCAATTGTACATAGTTCAAAAACATAAGGTTAAATTTACTAAATATATTAAAAGAGGGTTTAGATTGTATATTGTTAATAACGCAGGGTTTAAATTGTAAATAAGCCTATAAAATAATGATTATTTTGGGTCTTCACCCATATTTTTTTTCACAATTTTGATACTAATGTAATATCTCATCAGAAAATATTCTAAATCAGAATAATATAAAAATAATACTATTTTAATGTCATAGTATAATTAACATCGGACATGCTAAGAACTCTAAAAAATATTTCTCTCTCTTGAGAAACTGTTGAATGAAATTAGATTATCATTTTAAGCACCCTCATCAACTACACCAACTTAATTGGAAATCAAACTATGCCCTAGAATATCAAGACTCCTTATCAAAAGTTCGATAAATAAATGCTTGACGAATAAATAAACGATTTCAATAAATTAATTTATTTTCAATTCCAATATAATAGATAAAATATATATATATATATATATATATATATTTAATCTTGATAAAATAAATATTTTTTTGATACCTAAGATATCATTCATTGATAGATAATTCGAAATACATATCCCATAAAAATAGGATTGTGAAGGTTTATTTCATCTATAAAAATTTATCAGTCTAACCGAAAAGTATGCTTGACCAATCTCATGGGTCGTAATTTAAATTATGAATACATTAAGAAAGAGATTTCTCAGGAAATTTAGACAATACAATCTTCATATCAGAAAAGATAACATCTTTACATAATATGTTACATAAACGGAACAAGTACGTGTACACCAAAATCCTCTTTTCGTTCATCTTCCATCCGCAACTAATTTTCCATCCAAGTGAATTTGAAGAATAACAAAATAAATCAAAAAAGACAAGTCGATGGAAGTAACAGAAATATAATACTAAATATGGTATATAATTAATAGTATAAAACTTACAATTTATGATAATAAAAAAAGTCATCTAATATAACACAAAATCGTCATAAATGACATATAATCATCACCAAATATGGTCAAAATGTCATAAAAAAAAATGCACTGCTTCATAGATACAGAAAAGTAATCACATATGTTACTAAAATCTTTCAAAATTTTAGATTTGAAAGTTATGAAAATAGATTTAGAAAATAAAAGACAAATATGTAATATATGAAAACGAATCTAGATATTTATAAGGGTTAAAAAATCAGAAAGTATAGACAATAGCGATTTGGATGAAATGATACCTTTATTATATAATTAGTTATGATTTAAGGTAAAAACACAAGAGTGAGTGTATTTGAAATTAGGGTTCAGAGAAGAATATGAAAGAAAAAAAGGGAGGAGATGAGAGCAAGGGTGCACATGGGTTGCTCAAACTCACCCAACTCAACCTTTTTTTCGGCTGATCAAACTGACCCAATAAAAAATGAATTTTAAATAGGTTAATAATTTCTTAGGCCGAATAAGTTGGGTTGATTTTAATTAAATTTAATCCTAACCCAACCCAACCCGATTAATTTTTAATTTATGTTATATTATATATTGTCAATATACAAATATGAGTGGATTGTATATAACTTACATATAATAAACATAATACATCTAATTATAATTTTATTTATTCAATATTATATAATAACAAAGATAATGCATCATCAACGAATCGTTTTATAATAACAAAATTTTACTTATCTACCTAAAATTTTAATCAATTATTAAGAATTTCCACATTTGATTCTAATATTTTAAACAAGTATTTCTACAATTTCAAACCCGATCAACCATTTTAAAGTTAATATTTGATTCTAATAATCAATTATAAAAAATTACTTATAACGTTAACATTTTAAAAAGATGATCGTTACTTCATTCAATTCGATTAACCCAACCCGACCCGACATATAATTAATAGGGTCGGGTTGCATTTTAAATTTTTTTATAACGGGTTAAAAATTTTCAAACCGAATTAATTGGGTTGAGTTGTTTTTAAGGCTCCAACCAGGTCAACCCGACCCATGTACACCCATAGATGAGAGACGGGAGAGGAAAACAAGTGTTTTTTTTTATCATAAACTATCCATTTATCTAAATTTAAAGTGGATAGGTTTCTAACAATGATTCACCTAAAAAATATTAAAAAAATCAAAAAATAATAATGAAGTTTCATTTAAAATTATTGTTCAAATTATTTTTTATTCATTTTTCAACAATTTTGCTATCTGTAATAATAAAACCAAATGACATCTCAATTAAAAGTAAGTATGGGACTAATTTAATTAAAAATAAGGGTAAGTAAAAACATACTAGAAATTTTGAAAACACTTATGAGTCGTGTTCATGTAGGCATATGCATGGATTTTGTTCATTCTAAATCCATACCTATTATTTGATCTCAAATTTTAAATTTTAAAATTCATTTCTCAAATTTATAATGTTTGAATTTTTGATATCTTAGAAGGGAGGTGGCTAATGAACCATGTGTACGAGAAAAGCAATCAAAATTTATTATTTTCATTTTTATTTATAAAATTATATGTTAATTAATTCTTAAAATAAAAAAAATTATAATAGTATTGTTTAATGTTTGATAAATAATACTAATTTATTTTTTATTAAAAATATATTAAATTAATAAATTTATTCCACTATTCAACCAAACATATAATATTATGAATGATATTTTATATATATACTCCATAACCAGATTTCTCGTTCCAATCCCATACCAATCAAACCATCTCTTACAGAAAAACATAAAATACCCTCACTTTGGTCTGTTTTTCAATCGAATGCATCAATCATACATTTTTATTTGTGAAACTTATAACTAAAACATATTTATATGGAAAATTTGAAACTAATATTTGGTAACTTTGCCCCTTTACTAACAAAGTTGTCCCTATTTAGTCCTCTTTTCAGCCTCTATATAAACCAACCCCACCACTTCATTATTTCCTCTCAAAGAATTCATCAACATCACCTGCATCATTCATCATATTCACATTACTTCAACTCAAACATCTGTGCCTCTGCAACACCAGAATTACACTACATTACCACTCACATATCGAAAAAATTAAGGAGAAACGCCCGTTTATGGAGTTCTTGTCTACAGCTACATACATTACCTTCTTTCTCTCAACCCTTCTATTATATTGCTTGACGAAAAAAGCGAAACTAAAACAAAAGCTAAAAGCTAAGCTTCCTCCTGGTACAATGGGATTGCCATATTTCGGAGAGACTCTCAATTTCTACTCTCAAGACCCGAATGTTTTATTTGCAACAAAACAAAAAAGGTTCCTGTCACCACTTTGCAAATTGCTGCTGCATGTTTCTATTCATTTTTTTGTTTGCATGATAGAGGAGTATACGTTTGTAACGAAAAGAAGTTTAATTTGTTCTTTTATGACGAATTTATGTAGGTATGGGGATATATTCAAAACACACATCCTTGGTTGCCCTTGTGTAATGCTGGCAAGCCCCGAANCTTGGTTGCCCTTGTGTAATGCTGGCAAACCCCCAAGCAGCTCGGTTTGTGCTAGTTACTCATGCTAACTTTTTTAAACCTACATACCCGAAAAGCAAGGAGAAGCTGATTGGTCCTTCTGCACTGTTCTTTCACCAAGGAAATTATCATGCTCAACTGAGGAAGCTGGTTCAGAGTTCCTTATCCCCTGAAGCAATTCGGAAACTAATTCCTGACATTGAAGCCACAGCCATTTCTACTTTAGAATCATGCACCAAGCGACGAGTCACTAACACCTTCGAAGAGATGAAGGAGGTTTGTTTCATTTGAATAGTCGAGACTATCTAGAACACTCTTTGGCCCTTTCCTTACCAACTAAGCATTTAAACACATGCTATTTGAAAGATTTTCTCGCACAATCCACACAATTCATCCATACTTTTTTGTCTTCATCTTAAGTTATTACATGGGGTCTAGTAGATCTATAAGTAGATTGCTGGGTCCGCCACATCAGCATATTTTATTGATTAATTTGATTTTCATATATGCAGTTCTCGTTTGAGGTGGGCATTGTCTCTATTTTTAGTCAGTTAGACAATAGTTACAAAACAGAGTTGAAAAAAAACTACTGCATTGTAGATAAGGGGTACAATTCTTTTCCAACAAACTTTCCAGGAACAGCATATCAAAAAGCTACAATGGTAAGTATCTAACACTTAACAGATTGTACCTTTTACGCTAGTCTTTGACCTCACTCTTCTCTTCCTTGTCTTATGTTTTGCATTCGTAAGGCGAGGAAGCGAATTACTCAAATATTGAGTGAGATTATAAGTGAAAGGAAGGAAAAAAACTTGTTAGAGAAGGATCTATTGGGTCACCTACTCAACTTTAAAGATGACAAGGGACTAGCATTAACTGAGGATCAAATCGCGGATAACATCATAGGAGTACTTTTTGCTGCCCGTGACACAACAGCCAGTGTTATAACATGGATTCTCAAGTACCTCCATGATGACCGTAAACTTCTAGAAGCTGTCAAGGTAACCACTACTTTCTGGTCCCAGATTGTTCTTCCTGGTCCCCGACTCTATTCTATGCTACATTAACATGGAGGTTAAATATATTTGTTGTATATCAATAGTAAGTATACCTCAATAATTTAATTGCGTGTTGCAGGATGAACAGATGACAATATTTGAATCAAATAATGGAGGTATGCTTCCGTTGACGTGGGCTCAGAGTCGAAATATGCCAATAACATTTGGGGTTAGTACTTGTTCTTACTAGCTAGGTGACATATCTCTTTCTAATAAACCATATTAAATGAGGAACTTTTCTTTATTTTAACATTATATGTATAAATATGATTCAGGTCATGTCAGAGAGCTTGAGGATGGCAAGCATCATATCTTATACCTTTAGGGAAGCAGTGGATGATGTCGAATATAATGGTAAAAAGCCATAATTATTAAGCTACAATTTTGTAACCCCAACAGAAATGAAGAAACATTTTTTTGACTGTTACCAATTCTAGTTTATTGTGTTATTATCTAAATTAATATATTTATTCACTATCATAACAGGGTACCTTATACCTAAAGGATGGAAGGTGATGCCATTATTTAGGAACATCCACCATAATCCAGAGTTCTTCCCTGATCCTCAGAAGTTCAATTCATCCAGATTCATAGTAGGACTCTGAAACTTTGTACAATGCATCTATCATTATCCTTATTAGTAGTGATTCTAAACATAGTTCCATATTCAACTTCCTGACGCAGGTTGCTCCAAAACCCAATACTTATATGCCATTTGGCAATGGAGTGCATGCTTGTCCCGGAAATGAACTTGCCAAGCTAGAGATACTTATTTTTATCCACCATCTGGTTACTAAATATAGGTAAGATAATGACAATACCTCGTGTAGTTTAAGTAGGTTGGACCACTTCGTTTGAACTAACTGAACTTTTGGATTTCTTGAAAGAAATTACCAATTAAACAAAGATTGGATTATAGGATATATGCAACTATATAGGTACATGAATCATGATCCAAGCATGAATGTCTATCTGTGCATAATAAATTGACAAAGTCGTTTTAATGACCTTTGCGTTGCAGGTGGGAAGTGCTTGGTTCCAACAATGCGATTCAGTATTGCCCATTTCCAGTCCCTCTGCATGGACTCCCCGCTAGATTTCGAAAAGAACAAAGACACGAAGTGTTAAAATAGCAGAAGATACCATTTAGGATTACAATATAATCCATTATGTAATAGGAGCCCATGTTTGGGTTTCCTAGTTGATTTACAGAAGATAATTTATCTAAATAATAAACCAATTACTTCTAGAAGTCATGCATGCCTATTTAAAATTTTCTGGTGACGGTGTGAATAAAGGGACAAATTATCGATAAAAGATGTATCCCGAGTGTTGAAAAGAACTCAGTTTTCATACATGCCATCCCGTTATCTTGTAGTAAAAAAAAACCAATTAACACCGGTAGTAATGGATTAAACTTTACCCCAATACATATAAATTCTATGCTGATATGTCTAGTTACTTGATATGAATGTTTCTGACTCACGTGAAGTGTAAGCATCAAGGAACTAATGTAGCATAAGAGCAATAATTCATATGCTCTACTTGGTATAAATGGAAATGCCCCTTGCTGGAAGGCACTGACTGGAGTGCACAAAAATTTCAAACCGTCTAAGGCTAGATGGTCCCATGACATACTACAATACAGTAACCAGGAATTGCTCGATCAGTAATCTTGAGCCTATCGTGCTTCTGTCGGTGCTCTAATATGAACCTTCTAGTTGAGAACGATAGAAGAATACAACATAGTAAACCAAACAGAATTCTAAAGAAGGTTGTAGAAGATTGTTTTGAGAACTGCTAGAGGTGACAATATCATAACATGAGAAAGGAAAATAGAATTTTCAATACATTATAGTAAATCTCAGGAACTAATGAAGCATTCGGGTATTAGTTTTTTTAGTGTAATTTGAGAGTAAAAATAAAAAATAGCATGATTGGAAAAGTTAGCTCATTCTAATTCTGGCATACGAAGAACAAATGTAATGCATACCTTAGACATGTCACGAATGTATTACTATTACATGTGTTACTTATCTTTCTAAAGTTGACCCACGCTTTAACTACAAACAGCAATAGTCGGTTATGCACCAGTCGGATAAATTATGTGACTGCCCCTTGGCCCTTGGGTCGATATTAATTTTTTATGTTGCATAAAACTGACTGTTATAAGTCGGTAATGGTAGTGCCACATTGGATGTGCCTTGCTCTCGTATCAGAGTTATCTAGAAAATATATATTCTAAATTATGGGTCAGTTGTCTTGAACTCCTCTACAATCACTATTCCTTTCGATTTTAGCCATATTTACTTCTGTCAACCACCATCATCAGTTACTGTAATTGCAGACCTGTAGAATAATTATTATCGATCTATATTAATCTTTTACAGTTTCTTCAGTTGCAGAAATGTGTTTTAGAATGTCTAGAAATCTTAAAATATAACGCAGAACTGCATTAGTTTGCAGATTCACCTTATTCTAGAGTAGTCGTCTAGTTTGATGATGTAATATCTATGTGATTATATTTCGGATGAATTTAGGAAGATAATTTTTGTGTGGATAAGATCTGCTTCTTACAATAGTACTTGCAGTTTACTACTCCATAAAATTATAATTTTTGCATAACTATCCTTATTATTGCTCAAATTTCAAAACACTAAGTTCCTCTAATCTAATACAGTAATACTTCTCAGATCCTCCAGCTACAAGTTCTTATAAAGCCCGAATCTAGTGACGTATTGCCCCAAATTAATAAATAATATACATCCAAAGTCTTACTAAGCATGATCAGCTAGTGAAAATCATTTGGTTTTCAAGTATATTTATTAGAACGGTAACTAAGAACCGAGAACGAAGAACGAAGTATGAATATAATACGCTAGAAGTCTGATATAAGATGTCAGTTACATAAGATAAGAGTTGGGTTTGCTAAAACACACTGGACAGTAAATCCAGATAATGAGCAAAGACTGTAAACTCTGTTTCAAAATTCATCACATCACCATAATTTATAGTTTGATCATTTAACAATTCAAAATATCGCTGCATTACTAGTACCAAAACTTGGTTGTGGTCTCGGTAAACTGCACTAGCATACTGTCATCATCAATAACCATAAATATCAGTACTACAAAATTGTCATCCACAAAACAGAGTAGTGTTATCCGCTTGATCCTAGCATTATTGCCATAATTGCCTTTGTTAGTGTTAAATTATCTAGCTAGAGTTCAATTGGAAAGCAGTATATTATATATCCAAAACTGTGAATGTAGATTTAGAAAGTAGGGTTACCATCTTCTAATTTTACTTGAAACTCAATTAGCAGGTAACAAATTTGACTCACAGTTGGGAAGTGATCTCTTAGATTTGATTGCCACATGGAACTATGGCAACCATAAACTTGCAATTTATTACAACCATTACCTTCATCAAATGGTAAATTGCCAAGTCTAGATTCTTCAATGCTCTATACGACAACGATCACATTGCAGATGGTCAGGCAGTCACGTGAATTCACATTTTTTGTGATGGTTAAGTATACGAAACTTGACAAATGACTTGCTAAAAAACTGATCCATCAGATCAGTTTAAAGGTCCCTGGTGTTATGATGACAACACGAAAATTCTAATTCATTACGCACCAGAAAATTTTGATCATACAAGCCTTCAACAAGTGTAATCTAACATTGATGATCAGTTCTTGCAATTATACTTCTGATAAGGTAGTATCAGATAGATCAACAAAAGGCGGTCACAAAAAAAAATGTCTTCATTCCCTGATATAGAAATTTCTTGAGGACTGAGCAAGTAAAAAAATGACACTGTTTTGACAATTTTAGCTATTGGGTAGGATCATGATCTATGAAGGTTCTCTTGTACTGGAGACTTAAACAGGTTCGATACGTGAAAGTTTGTCCTTTCTGGACCACATTCTAGAAATTAACTAATTGTAACACCAAAACCAGGTTTATTGTGGAACTCTATTCGATCACGGAATAAATTACGTAGCACATAAGGAATGGAATAGTTGATTAACTGTCTAATATTATTAAGAACATGTTTCACATTTGATCATTGTATTTTTGTAAGTGTTGTGTTTATAGCTTGTCATTGCATACACATGAAATGTAAACATTAATGGCTATATCCGGGCTAATATAGTTCCGAGTAAAAATTAGGAAATTTCAAAATTATTTCTACTTTTTGTACAATTTCATTTTGTTCAATACGCTCATCCACACCTGTATGCTATGGATACTGAAAATGAGACATACATATATCAGTAAAGTTGATACCTGATTAATTCACATTTGAAAAGCACCATAGTACTTCAAACTCCTAGTTATCCAGTTTATAATAACGATGAGTTCGAATTTTGCGATGTGCGAGCCAAGTTTCACCACTCTATTACAGTAGAGTACTCACTTTACAAAAACAGGTTGAGCCCCACAACATTACATTACTCGACGATATTGCCCGTTTTTAAGCACCTCCCTAGAAACGGAGTTATTTGATTGCTTATATTTAAGATAAATAATTTTATCTCCTCAAAATAGGACTTGAGTTAAATACCCCTCTACCTATTCATCCCTACCTACTCATCTATATGCGGCCAGACCACAGCTGCATTAGGAAGACTTTCAATACAAGGTGGGTGTTTGGGGTTCCATAAACTTAAAATAAGTAGCTTATTTTTTATTTTTTTTTACATATTTTCATATTTTTTTTAAAGATAAATATTTGTTTTAGAATTTTAAAACCAAATATGAACTTACTTTTTTCTGGAAATAAGAGCTTATTTCTGAAAACTACATACATCCCTACTTTTTTCCGGAAATAAGCCCTTATTTCCACAAGTAGCATTCACCCAAACAGGCCCAGGTGTTAAATAAGATCTCCGAGCAGTTCATGCTGAAAGCATCACAAACAATCACAATTATAGCCCGTAAACTCATGATCAACTTTTTTACATTGAGCTTTGATATCACTTGTTGGTCCGTGTAACAACACCTAATTTCATATTACTATTATATCATTCGGTTTGGATCGGAACTCAAGCCTGCACACATTTATTTTTGGGTCACCTCCCAAAAAATCTCATACTAATGAAATTATTTACTTGGTTATATTCTGTATCATTTTCTGTGAACCTAACATTTCTCAAAAAGCAATTAAAAAACATACATCTATGATCGCAAGTCGCCAACGAAGACATGTGTTTTTCATTAAATTACAAGTATGTGACTATATACATATATTTCTAAAATAAATATAGAATTGTTTAAGATGACTGTAGATGAGTATTTCTTTTTTTGCTAAGTTTGTAGATGAGTAATTATTCGACTAATCACGTCGTTTCAAATTAAACAATAATTTGTACATAATAGAGTCATGTATTACAAGTAATGCGTACTCATATGCAGCTTCAAGTTCTGATTATAACTCTTTGACAAAATTTATTGATGAAAGCCATGAATTTGTGATAGCTATTTATGACTTTGCGAGAGCTGTTGTGGAGTCCCTTCTGTTAAATCTGTTTGCTAGTGTATATATCTCAGGTCCATTGCATAAAGGAAGAGAAGCCCGCAAAAATAAATGTTTACCAAAATTTATATATTCACAAATCACACGATTCAAAAATAAATATTGCGATCGTACCTTAAATGACATGCTAGTTCAACTGTTCAAGTAGTTTGCAGTAAACAACCACCCAGTCGGAAGATTCTTGCATGCTTCCGGGTCACAAGTACCGACATAGTCCCGTGATGGTAAGAGAATGCGTCAGCTGGGTGTGAAATCAATTTAGACAACGACACCTGGGTGTGAATTCAATTTAGACAACGACACCTCGTCAAGTCTCCTGTGTCCACGTCCACCCAAAGTTTTAATAAAACTATTCAAATCCCACACGTGATAAGTTAGTTTCTTCATCCGTGTGCCAACTGTGTGATATCTAGTTGGACACGTAGGATCCTCGTATATATATGTTGCAACTTGCAACTCAACTTTGACTCTCAGATTCTAAGTCATACCTTTATCCACAAAACCTCTCCAACCAAGTCTCTGACTCTCTTCAACATGCAAAGCAGAGACACTTTCACCGTCATCAACCACCACCGGCCACCGCGGCGGCTAAGCCGCGAGGAAGAATCACAGGTCATGGTTCGCGCACTTGAAAATGTCATCAGTGGTGGCACTGTAATGAAAAATGAGCATGCTCTGCATTTTATTCCAAGTGCTGCTGTCTCCTCTGCCTCCGCAGGTGCGTCTACATCGGCATCTTTACCCGAGGCAGAGGCCAACAAGGACAAGAGTAAAAATGTTAAAGCGGTGGTTATGAAGAAGAAGAACAAAAATTACAGAGGGGTAAGGCAGAGGCCATGGGGAAAATGGGCCGCGGAGATACGTGATCCACGCAAGGCAGCTCGTGTATGGCTAGGCACATTCGAGACAGCAGAGGCTGCGGCACGAGCTTATGATAAAGCTGCTATTGAATTCAGGGGAGCAAAAGCAAGGCTTAATTTTACATTCGAAGATTATGATTTTTCAGCTCATCAACAAAGTGCAAAATCGCAACACCGTCAAGAAGAGAAAAGAACGGAAGAGAATTCGAAAAAAATGGAATTGGAACCGGGGATGAATCGCGAAGAAGAATATTGGGGAATGATCGGAGACGATGAGTTTCAGAAATGGATGATGACGATGGATGAAGATGAACATTCTTTGGATTCAGCAAGTAGAACTAATATTCATAGTATTTGATTTGATTAGTAGTAGGAGATTATTTTGAATATAGTTAATTAGGTAAGAATTTTAATACTAGGTGGGGATAATATTGGAGATGCCTCATACTCTCATGTTAATGTAGAGGATTACGGGATGGCCGGTAATTGATTCCACTCGGCCTCCAACTCATTTAAATTACTAGCATAAAAGCTGCGCGGGCTTTTGGCTTAAACTTTATTTTTTTTGTCATTTATTTAGTTAAATATTGATTAAGATACTTCTGTTTTTCAATAATATAAATTATATTTTTTACATAATTTATTATTATATTTTCATAAACTAATATGTCTTTAACTCAATTATGATAAAATCTCGCATATCAATATTGAGATATATTGGTTTTGGTGGTACAATATATATTAATAAAAATTATGAAAATTCTTAACAGTGCCTTTTGGAATTGGTTTTTTCAAATGTTGCCATTATACATTTTTGACTTACAAATTATACCACTACATTCATATATTTTCGTGAAAAATAACACTATGATAATCAAACGTTAAACAACTGTTAAAATACATAATAACATTCAAATTTCCCGCACTTTTAACATTTGTAAACATTTAATACATGATAAACACCATAAATACATGGAAAGTGTTAAAACATCACAGATATTCTCAAAAGAACTAACACCAACAAAAGATTTGGGTTTTCCAACATCTAATTATCATATTGTTTCAAAAAAAGTAATAACAATAAAAGAAATAACATTTAGAGTTCAAATATGTGAGATGTTGACAGATGCTTGAGATCTTGCCGTTGCTGCATTTGTTGTTGTCTTTGCTGCTTTTACTCCACACATTAGATTGATCCCTTCCCTAAGATTTCTAGTCACCATTGACAGTCCATTAGTCATCCTTACTTTCTTGGATCTCTTTACTTTCTGATCCTCTCCTGTTTCGCTCCTCTTGTTCTTGCAAGGTTTGCGTACTCCTCCCTTCATTGTAGGTATTTTAAAAATAGGCAGATTCTCATAGGATGACCACTGATCCTCATACGAAACAGGGTTAATGTTATCACACTTTGTGCACTTAACTATCTTGCACTTGGTCCAGACACTTGCTTATAGTTTGTCGTCACTAGTGTTTCTTTTGATTTCATTATCNTTTCTAGTCACCATTGACAGTCCATTAGTCATCCTTACTTTCTTGGATCTCTTTACTTTCTGATCCTCTCCTGTTTCGCTCCTCTTGTTCTTGCAAGGTTTGCGTACTCCTCCCTTCATTGTAGGTATTTTAAAAATAGGCAGATTCTCATAGGATGACCACTGATCCTCATACGAAACAGGGTTAATGTTATCACACTTTGTGCACTTAACTATCTTGCACTTGGTCCAGACACTTGCTTATAGTTTGTCGTCACTAGTGTTTCTTTTAATTTCATTATCTTTCGTACTAGNTTCATTGTAGGTATTTTAAAAATAGGCAGATTCTCATAGGATGACCACTGATCCTCATACGAAACAGGGTTAATGTTATCACACTTTGTGCACTTAACTATCTTGCACTTGGTCCAGACACTTGCTTATAGTTTGTCGTCACTAGTGTTTCTTTTGATTTCATTATCTTTCGTACTAGTATTAAGTGACTGAAATGTTGGTTATTGTATTTATCATAAATAGGGTCGTGAAGTTGACTTATTTTTGTATTGTTGGCGGATTATGATATCTTTTGGGATTTTGTTGGTTATGAAATGTTTTGGTGATGTTTAATGAAAAAACTAGTTATTGGCATGTTCAATATATGGGCAATATATTTTTATTTTTTACAAAAATGTGTTGCATTAACTTGATAAAGTGTTGCAAATATTGTACTCAAAAGTGTTCCATTAGAATACAAATCAATTACAAAAAATTTTGCATTAGCAAACAAAAATGTTGAAACCCGTAGTGGGCGCCATTGAGGACCTCATTATTGCAAATTAAATTTAAAGTGAATTTTTAATTAAAAAAATATTCATAGATAAATAAATTAATATAATTTAAAATTAAATGTGTGCCTTAAATAAATATATATTAGTATATTTCAAATTATATTGTACTTTAAATATAAAAAAATTAAACATATATAAAATATACATAAATATATTAAAAAAAATTAATGCATATACCAAGTGGTGCCCTGGGCTATAGCGCCTTAACCAAGGCCCGGGCCATAGGACTTGGATTGAATCCCCATACTCAAAAGAAATGAATTTTTTTAATAAAGAGTCAAGATGTTGCACCACATAGGAGCAACAAACCATAATTATCTTAACAATATCGGTGAGGGACTTTATGTACCATCAATGCTTGCTCCACAAACTAAAGTTGATGAGAAATTAATAGTTAAGCACTTTGTTGACAAGCAATTAAATATTAATGGATAATGTTACCCAATAAATAAACAATTGTTGAAGGGGGTTTGAATATAATTATGTAAACTAATCGAATAATCAAACAATAATATGAAGAACTTACAGAAGAGTTGATAAGTTATAGAAAAATATAGTTATTCGAAAATTTTAAAAAGTAAACCTAGTTCGTGTTTATATAGACATAGTTACAATCACCTAAAACAAAATATAAATCAATTATAATAGAT
>QRFB01000544.1:28972-89292 GCA_008931105.1 Oenanthe javanica | reverse complement strand
TTTGAGTCCCTATTGAAATTCTAAGTAATTTGTTATCATCAAAACTCATAATTCCTAACAGCCTGTGTCGATAGTTTCAGACAAGGATACGAGGTTTACTTCACGTTTTTGGAAANAAATAATTTTGAGTCCCTATTGAAATTCTAAGTAATTTGTTATCATCAAAACTCATAATTCCTAACAGCCTGTGTCGATAGTTTCAGACAAGGATACGAGGTTTACTTCACGTTTTTGGAAAGGATTTCAGCAGGCTTGGGGTACGAGGCTTAATTATAGTACAGTTTTTCACCCACAAACTGATGGACAATCAGAGATGACTATTTAGACATTGGAGGATATGTTGAGAGCTTGTGCTTTGGAGTGGTCTGATGATTGGGATAAATATTTGTATCTTGTGGAGTTTGTGTACAATAATATTTGGCAAGCGAGCATTGGCATGCCACCATTTGAGGCGTTGTATGGTAGAAAATGTAGAGCACTGACTTGTTAGAATGAGGTGGGAGAGAGTGTCATTGAAGGGCCAGAGTTGGTTCGAGTTACTAACGAGAAGTGGAATAGGCTAAAGAAAACTTAAAAGAAGCTCAATCGCGTCAAAAGAGCTATGCAGATCAAAAGAGAAAATTTGGTGGATTTGAGCCTGGTGATCATGTGTTTTTGAAGGTGTCTCCTTGGAAGGGTGTTAAACGTTTTGGTATGAAAGGGAAGCTTAGTCCAAGATATGTTGGTCCTTTTGATGTTATGAAGAGAGTGATGGGAGTTGCTTATAGAGTAGCATTGCCACCACAGTTATCCCATGTGCATAATGTGTTCTATATGTCTGTTTTAAAAGGCTACAAGTATCATCTATTGCACGTAGTTCAATATTCGTTACATAAGATTAGGAAAGATCTTTCTTGTGAAGAGGAGACTGAAACTATCTTAGTTTGAGAGGAGCGACTTAAGAGGAAGAGAACCATTCTGTTTGTTAAAATTTTGTGGAAGAATCATTCTGAGAGAGAGGCTACTTGGGAATTAGAAGAATCTATCTGTGATAAATATTCACACTTATTTGATTCAGGAATGAGTTTTAGTTTCGATCGATTCCAGGGACGGAATCCTTTTTAAGAGGGTATATATGTAATATCGGTAATTTATTTATTTAGATATTAGTAATAATAATTAGAATTAGATTAGAATTTGTAAAGATTATTTTCTTTAACCATAATATTTATTATATTGAATTTGATTAGAAATATAATTTGTAATAAAATAGATTAATAATAACAATAAAAGATTAAAATTAGATAGAGATTAGGAATTAAAATTAGATTAAAATAACGAGCTTTCGAATATTGGTATTTGAATCGTAGTAGGTTTTGTTGTAGGGTTTTAAAACTCTATATATAGATTAAGATCTCCTCATCCTTTCATATTCTTTTCTAGCCACCAAAACTAAACAGATATAAATTTCTCTCGATACACAAATCCTTATTCTTTTTCTTCATCTTTGTTTGTAAAATTCGTAGGTTTATTTGTACACAAATCAGCTGTCTTGTAAAATTCGTAATAAATACATCGTAAGTCGGAATTCATTGATTCTGGACTTTTTAGAAAGATCTTTTCATTGTCTACGATTGTTGTGTTTTAAGTTTTTCCAGAAAATATCGTTTAGAGGGTCAAAAAGGTAAAATACAGATCTGGGCAGAATTGGAATTATGAAGAAGTTCGACGTTTGAGACGTTGAGATGTGATATTTTCGATTGGNGACGTTTGAGATGTGATATTTTCGATTGGGTGTTAAGGATTATTTTATTCAGTATATATACAAGACCCATGTATACACAACCGTGAGTTTTATTAAACCTTAAAGTGGAGTCCGCGTAAGAAAGAAATACAGATGCGCTATTTGGCACCTTGGACGCATTGAATTGTCTTAATCAAGAATAACAGATCGTGAACCAGAAATTTTGTGGGTCTATGCAGTTTTCGTTAGCGTCTGAAATTGCCCGTTCGAGTTTTCGTTAGTGTCTGAGATTGCTATTTCGAGGTACGAATTTCTTCCCCTTTCTCTTCAGCGCTACTCTTTTTAGGATTAATTATATTTAATTCGTTCCGTTCGTAAATCTGTTCCTTCCGTTATTATTCGTTTTAACTGTTTTGATTCTCCGAAAGTTATTTTAAGGTCTGTTTCAAAATATTTAAATATTTATCTCTGCGATTTTTAAAAATTATGCATGTTACATATATGCGTGGAATATTTGAAATATCTGTTCAGGTGATTTTAAAATTGTGAAAATTATTTTATTTGAACCCTTTGAGTGATATAGGGTATACCGAGTTAACCAGCTGTAGGGGGTACTACAGCCATGTCATTGCGGCACTAGTGACATAACAGTTCTGTGGCAGTGTGATTAGTCACGGCGTATCATTCTGATGGCTCAGGTGGTGAGCTTTGCGCATTTTGATATTTGTTTGAGGATAT
The DNA here is from genome assembly GCA_008931105.1 of Oenanthe javanica. Taxonomy (NCBI): domain Eukaryota; kingdom Viridiplantae; phylum Streptophyta; class Magnoliopsida; order Apiales; family Apiaceae; genus Oenanthe; species Oenanthe javanica. The sequence continues at coordinate 86,831 of QRFB01000544.1, read as the reverse complement.
GTGGGTGCACCCAGAGATTTGATTTGATTTGTGATTTGATATGTGACGGTGACGTTGTATATGCCGTACACGTTGTCCGGTTTGTTGCACGCATTAGGTACCCTATGATATGTATATCTGTTATCTGCTTTGTATCGGTATGAAATATCCTAACCCCTCTTTGCTTCAGCCTTGTCTTTAAAAATTAAAGTTTATTTATTATTATCAAATTATATATCTCGCTTCTTGTTTTATAAAATGTATTCCAATCCGTACTGGGCATTTGGCTCATGTCGTATTCTTTCTTCTGGCAGGTACTTAGGGGGATCTCGGGCTGTGTGATGGAGAGTTACCCTTATTACAGTTGATTAGGTAGTTGGACTTCTAGCTATTATTTAGACATTATTTATTATAAGAGATTTTGGATTTATTCATATTTATCATTTTAAATTATTTTGGAGGTTTTAATATTATTTTAGAGATCTGTTGGACTTATTTAATTATTATAAGGTGGACTTTAGTACTCTGTATACATGTTTTGGTTTGTTAAGTATCCCTTCGTCTCGTTTTGGGATGAGGGTGTTACAATATATCTTCAAAAAATAATTACCATCAATAAATTCAAATATTTTAAAAATTTATTACATAAGAAGTACATACAAAGTAAAAAAGAAAGTAGTAATAATTGATAGTTAAATTTTCTTTCTAAATTTTTTAATATACTATGAGTGAGAGATATTTCATAATAAATGGATTATTTACGGTATAATTTAACAATATAATTCAGAAAAATGATTTTCTAAGAAAGAGAAATAAAAAAATAAGAGATAGTGCTGAAATGGAGTAAAAAATAGGTCACAAGTTGGGCTAAAGAATTTTTATTACCCGGGCTAAAACTCCCAAAAACTTCAAACATTATTAAGGTTTATGAGTAAAAAAATAATCTCGTCCGGGCTGGAGCCCGTCGTAGCCCATGCTATAGTAGGCCCCTAATCTATATATTCTTAATAGCTGCTAATATTTTTCCCTATAAATTCCTATTTTATCCTTCTAAATTTTTAAACTCTTCTTTTAATTCTTGGGTATTATAGTAATTTACTCTTCCCGGATTACCCACATATACAAATTTTTACCCATGGATCGGAATTTATACTAGCTTCCCATATATTTTGATACGACCCGTAGACAATTAAATATTTACCCATGGGTCAAAATATTTTTTACCCACTTTCCATGCTTTTTGCACCTAACAATTAAATTCAAAATAAAACATTTCCTTAATTTATGGATCAATCAACTAACAATGATAAGTGCTATCAATTATTTCCAAAATCAATATGATCTTCGGTTTCCAAATTTGGTAATATTTTGTGACGTCTCTGCCTCATATTTAATAATTTAACGGTGTCCATGTTTTTAGAATTGGACTTTGTAGAGTACTAATTACTGCAAATTTCAAACTTTAAGTTTTGTTTTATCAAAGCATCGCTGCTTTTATTTGTATAAAATTAAACGTAGTCCACACATAATAGTGCATTATATGATGCTACTAATGCTGATATTATGCCTCCAATCACGTTTATGTTATTGAGCTGTGATCAATTGTATTGTTATTCTTTGTTTTCGAATTTCAAATTAACAGATGATATTCATCGAGCAGCTTCAATGACACAGACCATATTCGAAGAGCAATATCAATAATCGTAGATGGATTCTAGCTCCCGGAGAGATGATTCAACAGGTAAGATATGTAGTTTTACTAGGCTTATTTGGTATTGTATGTTTGTTGTTTTTAAATCCTATTTTTTCAGGTCAGAAACGAAGGCCCATGGCTACTCTGTCATCTCCTTCGAAGCCTAAGCCTGGTATTGTCTACTATTATAATCATGTATATATGTACGTGTATTATTGAAGTCTGTTTCATGCAATTGACGTTTTTGTTGCAGTATCCAGACGTCGTATCAATCCTGTTGAAACTAGCTCTTCCGGATCAATTCAGAGAATCGCAAACATAATATCCAAGTATCAACATCGCCTTTGTTTCACTCTACAAGTCATTGAGGTATTATTTTGATCAATAGCTTTTATGCGTTGTCATGTTAGTCTTAATTGGTACGCCAAAGTTTGGTTCTAACATGAATATGTGTTGCTGCTACGTTGTGAAACATTGCCTCATCTTAGTGTCATTACTTATTGTTATGATTTTATTCTTTGACAGTTCTCAATAAGACTGTAAGAGGCTATTACAATTACTATGTAATAGTAATTGTTCTATGATCAGTGAATTTCAAAAATTTATATGCTCAGAATTTTAATTTTGATTAACCATTGATTTGGGTGTTGGATTACTTGCTGAGTTACACTCCATGATTGTAGCCTGCCATTTAAGTGAAGATTTGGCATCATGATTGACAATTCAAACTCACCCGACCACGGTTTGGATGGTAACGAGATTTCAAATTCAAATTTCACGTCTCTTCACTGATTATCTACAACTAGAATGGCGTTTGTAATCATAAACCGTGTGTAATTGTTCATTATTTGCTGGTTTGATCAGTTTTCATGGACTCTTAAGATGCAACTGGATCTTTGAACGAAAAAACAAACTAGGTATGACACACGAACATTTTACATGGACCTTTATTTTAATGCATGTATAGGTGCACTTTGTAAGAAGGTTAGTTGTGTGATTGTAAACAAATAATGATCCAGTTGTAGGTCGTAAACGTTCTTTGAATTCTACTCAGATATTAGAATTGCACGATGGTAATTGTGTTTTCGTTCATTTTTTTCCTTTTTCTGTATTACTGCTGTTTTGAATGTTTGCTCTCGAGTATTTGTTAGTGTATTACATTTGTGACAAAACGTCGCGGAAGAGAACCGAGTCTGAATCAGTTACCAAGCAACAATGCGAATACAACATCTAATATTACTTCGTCTAATGACACAAATGCAGGAAGTCAGTCAGCATCACGTGTTTATAATTGTAAGCATTTTGTAAATCTTATTGCTTTCTATGCTTTTGTATGTGTAGTTTGCTAATTTTACCTGTTATTGTTTACAAATATGCCATGCCTTAGTCAACATGCATTCTCCAGTTGGAACATTAGACTCCAATTTTCGAGATAATGTAAATAACACTCTAAAAGGTACGATGCTGCATACAGACCTTAAATCCTTACTATTCTATCAGAATTGATGTATAGAGTTAACGGATGAGAAACTGACTATATATACTTCTGTACTTTTGAAGACGGAAAAGTGATTACTCTTTCGAATATATCTTCAATTACTCAGTTACAGAACGCACCGCGCGGAAAAGAAAATTTGTATCCTGGCAAAGGCTTGAACACGCCAGGTACTAACATTATGACATTTTAGTGTGATTGCATTTCCTCGATAACATGCCTGAAAATTAATGTGTCTTTGCAGCTCCTCTCCTGTTCAATACGTTGAAATCTCAACAACAACATGTCAGGCAAAATAAAGAGAATCACGATTCGCGTATTGGGAATGTTCAAAATATTGGGGAAAGTACTAACAGGTAAGGGAAAACACATCTTTATTCCATGAGTTAATAAACCTAATCTTCCAACTAAATTTGAATCAATTATACCATGCATAGGATTTAAGCGTAAAGGTCGTGGACGAGGATTCAATAATATGGATTTCATGCGTAAGTCAAGTTTTATTAAACCTCAGAAATGAAGAACCCGTTAAACACAATAATTGATATATTCTCTGTAATCCAAATAGGTTAGCACAATATAATTAACTATTTTGCAACTTTGCAGTCAATAATAGAATACCTGATTGCAACACATCTGCAAGGACTCCAATACAGAATGCGCAGGATAAAAATTCAATTTGTATTAATAAAGGATCAACGACACCAGGTAACTTCTTTCATTTGTAAAACTTAATATTAGTATAGTGTTTAGATTTTGAAATGGAGTAGGAATGCATTTGCACATTTGCAGGGGATTCATATATATATCAGAATCATTAATGTCTACAAGTAATCCAACACCCAAATCAATGGTTAATCAAAATAGATTTCTTAATACAATATCAACGACGCCAGGTTACGTAATACCTTATCCAGACATAACAATTTGAAATTGTGTGATATTTGTAAATTTTATCAAATATTTTGTTATAGTCAGGAGAATGCAGGCAAGTAATGAGTCGAGCATCCGAAGCAAAATTTCTTCGTTTGTGAGATCAAACATGAAAATCACAGGTATCATCGTTACATGGACCTTGGGCCTCCTAAAGTCTTCTGTAATCATTGTGGTGCATGCATGTGGAACAACAAACGGAACAAAAAGTCTAAAAAAAATGCACAACCAACCTTTTCCCATTGTTGTAAGAATGGACAAGTTGAACTTCCAAAAGAGAAACACCCTCCAGATTGGTGCTTTTGTGCTGACAAAGATGAAGGAAATTGCAGATGCTTATCTTGGAAAGACCGTGAATACGTATATAACTCTCACTCTACCTGCATATTCAAAATCCAACTTTTATGCCATGACTTATGTTTATTGTTTGCAGCTATGATCCATGCGTACATATTTTGATTTCTTCAAATTCAAAATTGTCACAGCTCATCCTGCTTGCCATTTTAAAATTTCTACTATATATACTTTCAGATGTCTTGATACACGATTGATATTTGAATGCTAACGATTTCATTATTTTTTGAATTCAAATTCATGTCTCAGAGTCTTCATATCTTTTGATTTGGGTTTTATCTTCTTCCTCCTCCTCTGCCAACACAGTTCCCAAGATAAACCAAAAATGATAAAGGACAGACAAGGAGAGTGTGTTAGGTAATAATAATCAAATTGTGTCACTAGCAAGAGCTAATTACTTGCCTTATGGTATCGATTTTCCTGGCGGACCAAGTGGAAGATTTTCGAAAGCTAAAACTACAGTTCACAGTATTGGTAAGTAGCTAAGTATCCTTCTCGAAGAGTGTAATATGTCGAAGTTGTCATTTTAATCGATCGTTTATAAATTGTATGCATCTGTTTTCAAGAATTTAGCTTGATAGGACATATGCAGAAACCATTGTATAATCATGCTGCATGCATTATGCATACTTAATTTGGAGGCACCCTATTATAACCATTGACTAGATAATAGTACTACGTCACTGAATATCCAGTCTGTTGAGTGTTGGCTGTATATTTGGTACATCATTTTTAAAAAAGGGTCTGAAACACCTGCATCTCTGAAGGAAGAATTTGCTCAGATTGCATTAAAACAGGTGAATTCAGAAAGCACCAACGACGAACTCAAGAAAAGGGTCTCGCACACCAAAGATCAAGCCACACAGTATTTCTCAGGGATTAATATGTTAGTTGATACAAATACACAGCTGAAGAGTAAGATTAATGAGCTGAAAGAGCTACTAAATTCTTAGTATGCTGAAAAGGAAGAAACATCTCAAAAACTGTTTACACACTTGAGCACTATCATGAAACTAGCTGGGGTGATTTTTAATCTTACTCAGGAGCTGTCTGAACATGAATCTAAACTGAATGAGATACAAACAAAACTTTTCTGCAATATTATCTGATAGGGATGAAATAACTAAGCAGCTCTACACTTAACTAAAAGTAGTAGAAGATTTGAAATTGCAGCTTGATTCTGACAGTCAGCGGTTACAGTCTTAGGTATCCATAACCAGTTCTTAGTATGAACGTGGAAGCGGGAAATTGAGGTGATGACCTGTTGTTCACTTTGTAGAGATACTCATTTATGAATTATCCATATCAGAGTTGTTTAAAGTTCATACCTCCCAACCATGTTAATTTTTTGAACTTTTCTACTACCATATATCTTATAGCTCAGTTTTAATTTCATCTTTTTGGGGTTTCAATAGCTATGCATGCTTTCCTTTTCTTCTGCATGTGTTTGAATATTGTAGCACTTAAATTGCTTCAATCAGAATAACTTGCTTCCTCGATATTTGATTTTTATCTGTCTTTTAAAAAAAGATCTACTTTTTATATCAGCACTTAACATGCGACTTTAAATTGTGTCGAGGTTGTTGACACTCCTAACTATATGTCGCCTGAGANACACTCCTAATTATATGTCGCCTGAGCTCCTTGCGGATATTCCTTTTACGGATACAAATCTGATATAAGGTAACTTGGTAGGAAACACAAACCTTATTTTTTTGCACCATGACTGTTGAATATATCCTCAAGGTAAGAATCAAAAATATATCATACAATTCATATATGAATCGTAATATATTGGAAGAAGGAAATTCTTATTCTCTAGCTGTCATTCTTTCATTTTTTAGATAGATGATGATCTTCAATCTCCGAGGGACTTCGAAAAAGGTCAACTTAGTCCTAGGGACGAAGACAATGGCCTTTTTTCAAGAAGTTGAGGCAATCAAGAAAGCAATTAAAGGGATTAATAATCTGTTTCTTGATCTCAAAACCTCAACCAAGAGGCTATATCAACTCACAAAACTAAGATTCTTCGTGGAATTAGGGATCGTATGGACTCTAATATACCATTGGTTCTTTAGGTAGCCATAATCGTAAAGCTTAGGCTTGAATCACTTGACAAATCCAATTATGCGAATCATAAAATCTCAGTAGCCTTTAGAAGGTAGTGCAGTTGATAGAACTAGGTGTGTGGTCACAAATGGGCTGCGATCAAGTTGAGGGAGATAATGAATGATTTTCAAGCACTGAGGAAGATAATTATGTTGGATTATGTTGAATATCTGATAATGAATGCTACTGGAGAGGCTCTGTCCAAGGAAGTTATCTGATAATTAAGTCTTTTCATTTCTTATTATTTCATTCTCACCTGATTGTGTCACTATTTTATATTTTAAGACTTAGCTATGAACATTTCAGATTACTCATTCTTCCTCATAATTGTCTCTGTATATTTTTTTACATTATTATATACTATTGTTTCTCCGTATACTTGATAAGCAGAGTTGCAGATATATGATGACTAAAATATTAAAAACTGAACAATATCAATGATAAATGAGCTCCGAAAAAGACATAGATCTTTTTAATAGGTCAAAACTTTTTGACTCATGAGCTGATTATGTGTTATAACCGTTAAGTCATTTCCCTGCCAAAGCTTGACAACTATTGTGTACATACTGTAAAATTATATAATAGTGAAGTTTTTATTAAAATAAATAGGACTATAGGATTGCATTTTTGTCGAATTCCATCATTCTATGTCATCAACTATTATGGGCTTGGAGAATGAAATAATTTGGGATCATTATGCTACATATTATCTAGGAGACTTAAATAAAAAGTTAAAGGGAGGCTTGGTGGTATTGCTCAGAAGTTCTTTATCATCTTTTTCAAGTCTTCGCAGTAGATAAGAAGTGAATATAGCACAAAAAGGCCAAACTTGTGGACATAAGTAAACTATAATTTTGAAATTATTACCCATTTATCATCTTTAAGTATTTAACAATCTCATTACATAGTCATTCGATCTATTGGGATGTTTATCATTTATCGTTATCATCTTTATGATGAAAGTTTTAAGATATATTGAATTATGATTTCTAAAGATATGTACCTTGGATTTTGGTTATCCCATGATCAGTTAGATGATATACTAATTGGACAGCATCACCACGGTGGATGTATCAGTGGCAAGGTTGTTAATCGGAACTTCAGAGTGAGTGGTGGTGTAGTTCTTGACATTGCAGAATACTAATTAAGAGCCGTTGCAGATATTAAATTCTTAGGACATCCACTAGGAGCTTATACAACCTTTTAATCGTCTTTTTCAGATATGTTAGTTTGAAGATTTTGAAGCAGATAATGAAGTAAGGTTGAATTTTCCGGTACTATATTGTATATGTGTTAACTTATAAGGAGAGAATAAAGGTGTGTGATAGCTTTATGTGATGGTATATGTTAATTTCATAGTTTGTGGCTTTACAGATTAATTTGCTAGATTGTTTGTTGTATCAATTCGTTTGTTGTATTAATTTGTTGTTTTCAGTGTAAACCCCATTTTGAGCAAGTTCGTTTCTTTTCTTTTAATGAATCATCCATCCAAAAAAGAATTAAAAATTGTAGCTGCATGTTATGTTCTTTACTATTGTGTTAAAACAATAATATATCTCTGCTATAGTGAACGCATGCGATCCTCATGCTGGGGACAAGTTGGAACGTGTTCTCGAGTGCCTTGACAAAATCATATGTGATGCTTTCCAGGACTGCATTATATAGGCACAATTAAGTTCAGTTTTGTTGTTTAGATTTTCATTTTTTTTCTTATGTGTAGGTGCAAGTGTTGCACTCCTATATTTGCATGGTCTTTACATTGTTTCTTTCCTTCAGGTTTGAAGACTATTTCTCCAACCGTGTGAAGCAGTTGATTTTTACTTTCCTAGAAGATGCCTCAACAAGTACTGGAGCTCCATTTTGATTAGCCCCTAAATGATTTCCCCAACCACTGCAATTCACCACTACTGATCCAAGTCACTTGCATTTTGTCATGGCTACTTCCATTTTGTGTGCAGAGACATTTGGCATTGCTATTCCTGATTGGGTTGTGCAAAACATGAATTTTCATATGAGGTAAGTTTGTTGTGGTGTGTGGTAACTTTAGTAGGCTCACAAATTATAGCTTTATGTTTTGATATTGCATTTTATGTCACTACTTCAGGAATTAATTGCACTGGGCTATTGCATTCATATGCTATAACATTTTATTTTTAGTAGATAAAAATTGAATGGGACACAAATTGAGACATTTATTTTATATTATCATTATTTAGAATAATTTAAATTCATTATTGCATTGCCACTGCAATTCATTCTTGCTTACCAAACCTGATATACTATTTTGTCATAACTCCNATTCTTGCTTGCCAAACATGATATACTATTTTGTCATAACTCTAATCTTTCAGTTCTATGGTTAAATATTTGCTCTCCATTGTTGACCTAATGGTCACTTCCAAATATTGTTTAATTATTTAGCTTGGGGTATGAGATTTTTTAAGACGTGTTATCAAGCAGCCCTTTCTGCAGCTGAGAAGGATGCACCAGAGCTGATTGCGCACTTGCAGATTATAATTAGAACTAAAATTGGTCTCGAGTTCCGTGAGTCAGGGTTGAGTCTTAATAGCAAGAATGATAAGGTGCTGAGAGCAGGAATGGTTTTTAACGTGTCACTTGGTTTCCAGAATCTGCAGACAGACTGGTATAATGATTTCTAAGATCCAAAACAGCTCTCTCTTGCTTGCTGATACGGTTATTGTTGGTGTAAATGCTCCCGAACTGGTAACATCCATAAGCTCTAAAGATCTAAAGAATTGTATAAGTCTCTAGGAGGATTGCTGGCGGGGGCTCTGGAACAATTCTGAAACAATGGATAATTGTGGTGCCATGAAAGGCTCGGGGGATTTAAATGCATATAAGTATATTAATGATCTACCTACACAAGAGATTTTATATTTCAAGTAGACCGGAAGCATGAAGCAATCATTTTGCCTGTTCATGGAAGTATGGTTCCTTTTCTATTGCCACTGAAGAGTGTTACCTGCCAGCACGATACTAATCGAACTTGCTATATCCGTATAATATTTTATGTGCATGGTACCCCCTTTAATCCTTATGATTCACAAATAGGAGAATTGAGCAGAAGTTGCCATATATAGATGTGGGATGATATTTCAAAAACATGTAGATGCTAATGATAATATGGTATAAGTTATAATAAAATTTTAATATGAGTATTTGAGTGATCCCAAGAAGTTGCAATCAATAGTCTCTCTTTGCATTTATTTTTTTTATTTCCTTTTTATAATTNATGAAGCAATCATTTTGCCTGTTCATGGAAGTATGTTTCCTTTTCTATTGCCACTGAAGAGTGTTACCTGCCAGCACGATACTAATCGAACTTGCTATATCCGTATAATATTTTATGTGCATGGTACCCCCTTTAATCCTTATGATTCACAAATAGGAGAATTGAGCAGAAGTTGTCATATATAGATGTGGGATGATATTTCAAAAACATGTAGATGCTAATGATAATCTGGTATAAGTTATAATAAAATTTTAATATGAGTATTTGAGTGATCCCAAGAAGTTGCAATCAATAGTCTCTCTTTGCATTTATTTTTTTATTTCCTTTTTATAATTTTTTTTAGTTTTCTGTACCTGTATCTCTGAGGCATTAATGTAGGTCAGATCTGTAACTCAAGAGGTGTATTCTTGCAATTAAATCCAGTTGAAAGCAGTGCAATACATTTGCTTATATTGAATATGTGAAGTTGATACTTGACTCTTTATAATTTATGAATTTGCAGAATGGTTGCTATGCTGGAGAGAAATGGAATTTAAAATATGCCTGGGACACAAGGGCAATTATCTACATCTAGCATTAACTATCGTGCTGCATTTTAGAAAGTTGAATCTTTATATGCAACTTCATTATTAATATCAAAGATCTTGCGATTGTTAATATCTTGCAGGTGTCTATCTGCAATATTATCAAGGATGGCGCAGTTTCCCGACCATGAAGAAAATATAGCAGTCCATGAAGAAAACGTAGCAGAAGAAGAAACAATCCGTAAAAAAATCCTAATTGTTTCGAACTTTCCAAATGCCGATGGTAAAGTGGAATTGGTCGAGTGAAAGTATGTAAGTGGAGTGATTTCATAACTACTAGGGAATTGTTATATGTTATATCTGTCTTTGTATTGATGGTGATTTAAGCTATTTACATGAGTTATTAGCCTGTATAGTATACAGGTCGGGTGGTGTTTGAGGTGGTAGTTGCAACGGAAGTTCAAGACTCTAGGTAAATGGCTTTCATGGGGTTTTCCCCGAGGAGAGGCTCGACTCTGAGAATGATGAGGGTCTTATGGATGTTAAGCATTATTAAACATTACACTGAGAAAGGAAATGACAATGCAGTCTCAGAAATTTCAAGGCCCACAGGCGGGATCTCATATCAATGCAGTTTAAGAAATAAGGATTAGGATAAGTTTATGTCAAAGTATTTTTTATTCCTATTTAGTTGAGCTGGTATTTGATATGATAGATTTTGGGATGGTGCTGTATCATTTGTGTCCTAGGTGCACTCNTATTCCTATTTAGTTGAGCTGGTATTTGATATGATAGATTTTGGGATGGTGCTATATCATTTGTGTCCTAGGTGCACTTACGTTTAGTATGAAACTCCCATTTAATATGAATTAATCTATTTTATAATTTTATAATATTGAAAAATCCAAGTTGGAACGTGTTCTCGAGTGCCTCGACAAAAACATATGTGTTGCTTTCTAGGATTGCATTATATAGGCATAATTAAGGTTCAGTTTTGTTGTTTAGATTTTCATTTTTTCTCATGTATAGGTGCAAGAGTTGCACTCCTATATTTGCATGGTGTTTACATTGTTTCTTGCCTTCAGGTTTGAACACTATTTCTCCACCCGTGTGAAGCAGTTGATTTTTACTTTCCCAGAATATGCCTCAACATACTGGAGCTCCATCTTGATCAGCCCCTAAATAATTTCCCCAACCACTGTAATTCACTACTACTCATCCAAGTTACTTGCATTTTATCATGACTGTTTCTAATTTGCATGCCGAGACATTTGGCATTGTTATTCCTGATTGGGTTGTACAGCCTAAGGCATTGCAGAAGCTGTTGATAGATTGATAGTTCCTGATTTTCAACCAAAGAAAGGCGTCAAATTAGAATCATGTAATGCAGTACTGGATTACAAACCGGCATATGAATCATGTAATTTACGTGCATCTAATGACTAACAGTCTAACATAGGCTTGAAAAAATTGGACAAACAGGAGAATGGAAGAAATTAAATGAGGAAAGAAATACCAGCAATTGTTAAGTTTATACATAGATTTTGATTGGCACACGTACATTTCCTAAGCATTTGGAATGTTAATTTACACAAGTTGCATGCATTTGGAATGTTAATTTACACAAGTTGCGTGCATTTGAAATGTTAATTTACACAAGTTACATGCAAAATACTTCATTCTGGATGTTGCATGATGTTCCACATCACTTTTATCTAGACATCACAGGCCATGGCATCACCCCACTTGCTCGCAGTTGTAGTTGAATTATACGAACCCACTTCACCATAGAGGAGACCTCATTGTTGGGAAAAAAATGAAGTGTCCATTAAATTATTATTTGTTTATATTCTTTTGTATACTATTAAATTAATTATGGATATTTATCAAAAATACTACTTTTTAAACTTTTTTTGAATTTTTTTTACAAAAATAAAAGCAATCAAATGCAACTTTTTTATCTACAATTTGTAACCAAATGCAACTGAATGTAACTTTTTTTAAAAAAAATTCAAGTTGTCCGTGATTGCATTTGAGGTTAATTTTAGTTGCATTTATTGGTTGCAAAACCGTATTTTTGCAAAAACAAACTTTAAAAAAATGTATTTTTGCAAAATAAAAATAAAAAGAATGTATTTTTACAAAAAATAATAAAAAATTTGGTATTTTTCAAAAAATTCATTTAATTATTTATATAATAAATGAATAACTAATTTAAAATAATAATACATGGTATTTTATTTTTATATTACCTTAAATTTCTCAAAATAAAAATGTANAATTGGTATTTTTCAAAAAATTCATTTAATTATTTATATAATAAATGAATAACTAATTTAAAATAATAATACATGGTATTTTATTTTTATTACCTTAAATTTCTTAAAATAAAAATGTCAAGCACTGCTTATTACTATATGTTAAATACATTATATGTTAGTTTTCATTGTAATATAAATTTTTCTTTAATATTGTGTTATTCTAGCCAAATGTTGTGAAAATTATACATTTTCATTTTAACGAATTTCATTTATTTGTTATTTTTAATATATGCATGTAATTAAAATTTAGAAATATATGCATCATGTAGTAATAATTATTATTATTATTATTTATTGGGTGATTTAATGTAGTCAAAAAGGTTGATTTGGACTTTAGTTTCATGTTTAATCCAATGTCTACTATCCTCCAAACTTAGATGGCCGGTTTTAACGTGCTTGGCATTTAAAACAATACTCTCTTCGGTACACAACCCCATTTAGGTAAAAACAAATTTGTGAATTCACTTTCATTTTTTAGTATTCAAAGTTTACTTTAATTAATTTACACCTACCCAAACAATTTCATTTTGTGAATTTGAATTTTGAAGTTACTCAACGAATTAAGTAACTTTTCAATCAATAATGTAAAATATAACATTGAATATGTCAAAATAGATGTTTTTATATTCATTTTTCTCCAATTTTGAACTTACATTGCATGAGAGTGCTATGTTCTATCATTGATGTTATAAGTATTATAGAAATAATACCTCCAATACCATTTCATTTGGACTTGCTCTTACTAATATTTTTTATTTGTTAGTCAAAATTTCTATTATTTATCTCTGTTTTCACATAATATACAGTTAATTTATAATATCTAAGTTAAAATTTTAAATATTTTATTAATATTTCAAAAACAAATCACACATTTTATATGTTTTAATTAAAGAATAAAAATATTGGATGTCATTACATTTTTTAGGACTTAGAAGACATTATAGATTGAACTAAATATAATCACCATAATGTGTTTATCATCAGTCATGGACGTGGGTTCGACTCTGACTCATCCCGAAATTATCTAAAAACATATGTTTATTTAGGACTTAGAAGACATTATAGATTGAACTAAATATAATCACCAATAATAGTGCATTATATGATGCTACTGATACTTATATTTCTAAAAACTCAAAAGCATCGACTTCTGAATCAGTACAGGAAATTTCAGACTTTACAATTTCCAGTGTTGGAGATGTGAGTTGCTTTTTTAATTATTCAATAATATAATTCTTTAATTTGAATACTTGTGTAATTTACTAATACTTCAATACTTCAATAATTTCAGAATGTTGAGCTATGAAATACTCCAGGTTCAGCTAAATCTTGCAACAAGAAGATTAAACTGACATTTTCATTTATTGAGAATAAAAAATATCATGCATGCTATATATTAAATTATAATTTTTAGGTAGTGACTGTCTTTATATTTTTCAACATGACAAGAAAAATGAAGAGGAGCTTTTGTCTACTAAAGTTTGTTTTTTGGATGGAAGATACCTGAGATTTTAAAATGTTTGGAGAATATATTTTCACATATTTCTTATTGTGAGACTTCATTTTTCTTTGACAATTTTGACAATGTTCGAATAATTTAGACATATTTGAATTTGAATTTTATTTCGTATGGGATGATTGTTACTTAATTTTTCTTCACCGTTTTGAAATGTTTCAATGTTTTTAGACATATTTGTTTTTTTTTCTCGTGGGATGATTGTTTATATTTTTAATATATATGTAACATTCTCACATGTATTTTAAATTTATAATTATGATTATTATTCTTAATGAATAAGCGTTACTTAAATTAATTAAATTCCTTTATTTTTTATAAATTATATATAAATTTACTAATACTCAAATTTCTTAAAACTTTTTTTAAATTATCTAAATTTCTTTATTATTAATAATCTTACCCGTGTGCGAAGCACGGGCAAATTCCCTAGTAGTATTTGTAATGCTTTAAAATAAAAGCTCAAATCAATAAATAGAAACCAATTCTTGAACATAAAGATAAACTAGGTAATTTCCAAATTGTTGAAAACAACAGTCAAGTGATAGACACATAAATATGATAAAAATACAAGTGATTAGGCAATTTCCAAATTTGGAACCATGAACATAAAGATAAACTAGTAATTTAGCTTCCCGCATTTCTTTTTGACCTTCCAAGACTATTTGCAAACCACTAGTAATTTATTTCACGATAAAAATATTAAAATTTCAACTAAGTTTCGTTCCATTTATTTATTACTAGAGTACCCAAAAAATTACTAACAAACTACTATTTCGAATAAAAAACAAATTTTTTTCTAATATAAGTACTTTAACAAGCAATTGCATGAATATTATAAATGAAAGCAACCAACTAACAAATAATTCCATTTTAATTATAGCTAATTAAACCTAATTTCAATCAAGATAACTAAACAATTCGAATTCATATTTCAAAAAATCAATCAAAAAATTCAATGAATCCAAATTATCTCGAGTTATACCCTAATTATCAGTATTAACCCTAATTCAAAACTAACAATCACATTTTATGCAAATAAAAATTAATTAGGTAAAATTAAACCTAATTACTATTACATATTAAGAAACTCGAATTGAATAATCTCCTAATTTATCAAAATTTGAATGAAATAAATTAAAAATAATCCCAAAATTTATCATAATTGTAACCTAATTAGACATAATAGCTAAAAAAATAATTCCAAAATTTGAAATTGATTCCAACATAATCAAACATGGTTTATTTAAACTCAGAACCAAAATCAATCATAATCAAACCTAAAGAACCAAAATTCAGAACTAATTAATTAAGACTCCAAAGAAACGACCAGTAATTACAATATTATTCAAAACTAACAGTGATACTGTCACACCCCATTTCTGAGGCGCGACCTTAATGCTGATAATCAATCTAAAGTCAGAGTGCGGAAACTATATGACAAATTAATATAAGAAAAATCACAATTTCTAATAAGTCTAAAAGGCATCATATCTACTCTTATTACCTAATAAAATTCGTATCTTAAAAATAATAGAGTTTCGAAAGTCATAACTCAGGCTGCAAAACAAAACGAAAGTACCAATTCAAACTAATGAGGGTCTAAAGTTTGTCAATTTATTCAAATCATGAACTAATGAAAACTACTAATGGTCGTCTACCCAAAGCGACCCCATCCTCATCGCGAATCTAATCATCAATACCTAAGGAAAGAATAAAACAAAAAGGATGAGCGAACAAAGCTCAGTGAGATGGTCGAAGGGCCCAAAAGTAAAAAATAATACAATTCGAAGTACAATGACGGATACCATAATAAATATATGATCAATGCAAAAACATATGGAAGATACGATGAATGACTGTGATACAACCAATAAACCAATCTCTAATAATTG
Organism: Oenanthe javanica; assembly: GCA_008931105.1. Taxonomy (NCBI): domain Eukaryota; kingdom Viridiplantae; phylum Streptophyta; class Magnoliopsida; order Apiales; family Apiaceae; genus Oenanthe; species Oenanthe javanica. The sequence continues at coordinate 70,759 of QRFB01000544.1, read as the reverse complement.
ATGACAAATAATGTGATTATGTAGTGTAGGAATATCAAATACAAATATTNTGACAAATAATGTGATCATGTAGTGTACGAATATCAAATACAAATACTAATACAAATGCAATACCGGTATGCAGAGGCGTTTCACAAGGAGCCACCCTTAGGTTGCATGTAAACATGCCTAATAAAGTCCATAAACTTCTACTAAGAAAACATTATCCTAGTAGTTCCCGATAACCGAGCCAAATCGTTTTAGGACCAATCACTCGTAACTAATGATCATTGTATAAACTGATGGCAAATGAACAAATATCAAAGATATCGAATCATAATCTGAAATAACTAATAATTGTTCAAGAATATAGGGATTCAAAAACAATGCATCGAATATCAATGAACAAAGAAATTCGAATGCTGAAAAAGGATAGTAGTTCATAATTTATAGTAATTCGAATTTTAAAAGCAGATAGACCAAGATTATGGGAAAATGATCAACTAGAGATACATTCAACAAGGATTCCAGAATGATAAGATTCATAATAAACGAACAGACAACGAATTTGTTATGAATTTTAGAAGTTCAAGTAACACAACAGAAATTATTCAAGACCAAGTCAGGTTAAAAGCTGATTTACACAAATAAAACAATTTGATATCAATTCGATTATAACTAGACAATTAAAGAGCATTTGCAGAGGTTTCATGACTGATAAAGATCACAATTTTATAACGAATAACAAAGGAGATATGAATTTTTGAATATGAACCAACTCTGCAGAAAAGTATAAACAGCCCTGAATTTTTGTAAGTCAGTTTAGGCATTTAAATCATTTAAAGCATCCAATAGGTCTAACTAAGAACGAAAGAATATACCTTAAGCTTTCCAGATTGATATCACGATTAATTTTTCGACATAAGAACGATTTATAGTGAATTTTTAAATATACGAAAAAGTGTTCATGACATAAAACTGAAGGGTAACAAAGAACACAATTTTGGACACAGTTAGACCCTGATTTCACAGAATATGCTTAGACAAATATTGTAGATATCGAAACAAACTTTCCAGAATATCAAGAATCAACGAATTCCGATTACAAACGAATCAGTTATGGATTTTACAACAGGTCTAAGTTGCAGATTTTATCAAATACGAATTTCAGAATAAACAAATAGGAAGACAAACATGACATGGGCATGGAGAAGAAGAAATCAAAACCCTCACCTTAGATTAATGGAAGAACACAAGAAATCCCTTCTAAAGTTTGTTCTCTTCCCAAACCCTAGTCTCCAAGTGCGGCTCTAGTAGAAGTTACGTTGAATAGGTTTAGAATAACATATAAGTTGTATATATATTATTATATTTCTCAAATACCTAATAGAAGTAGAATAATAATATAACCTTTAATATTATTATTACTCATATTCCAATTATTAATAGAATAAGCAAAATACATATATTAATTATATAATTAAAACTAATTATATAATTAACATATATATAAAAACGGGATATTACAGATAACACGGCGGGCGTGTATGTAGTTGGTGTATGTTTTTCTTGTATATAACTGTGTGTATATGTATTGTGTGTGTATGTGTGCGTGTAGAACTGTAGAATTGGGGATTAGATACTTTATAAATCGAGTAATTGAAGAAGAAGAAGAAGAAGAAGAAGATCGCCCAAAAATCGTCCACAAATCGTGGTAATCGAAGTCAGGGGAGAAGATGTGTTTATATGTGTTTGTGTGTAATTAGGTAAAGTAACTATTGAATTGGCTTTGTTTAACGGGTATGCCTGCAATGTTACATTGCAGGCGCCCATAATGTTTCATAACGGGAGTAGTAAGGATAGAAAACTAAATTTCATGTTCACTATTCCCGCAATGAAATATTGCGACAGTGCGCAATGAAACATTACAAAATATTGTGGGAGTCCCAATCCCATCCGTTAATTTTTAAAATTAATGGAAATGATGTGTTGGTTGGGGAACTAAGTTATCTAGCCTTGGTTATGTATTAGGACCCACACACACACATATATATATATATAGTTTCTCGTCTTTGTAGGTTGTAGTCGACTTCACGGTGTGTTTGTCTTGCTAGTACTAGACCTCCCAGCTGTGGTCTCCTATTCGAATCATTATGATCTTTCCTTTCACAATCATTATAGTTTCACGCATCATCCTTGGTAAATTTACCGAGTTTCCCCTTTCTAATTAGGGATTTAATCTTAACCTTTAACTGTCTACAATCATTGGTTTCATGCCCTATATCTTTATGAAACATATAGTACAGACTTCGATTACTCTTCTCAATATCTACCTTAGTGATTTCACCCGTCGTAGGTCCTTATTCAATGTCCATCATGAATTGACTCTTTGGAGTGTCCAATCTTGCATATTCAGTGAATGTTGCTCCGTTCTTTTTTAAATTTCTCTCGGTTTTTACCTCTATCTTGGGATATTTTGCTTCAGCTTTATACTTTCTATCAATCTTTCGCTTCTTGTTGTCATCTTAGGGATTTTCCTTCTTCATGTTTTCCTCAGCCTTGATATAATTTCTAGCTCTCTCTTGGAGTCGATTCATGTTTTCATGTGGATACTTTTCTAGAGACATCTTGCAGTGCACATCAGTGGTCCCTTGCTGAAGAGCTGTCATGACCACTTTTTCATCCAGGCCTGGCATCTTTAGGGTTTCAATTCCTTTGTTTCTTTCTTGAGTGATATTCATCAGCGAAGCAGAACTTTTTCACGGTTCTTCCCGCAAATGTATTTCTCATTAAGTTTAGAGGCAATCTGCTATACCACATCTGCGCCTGCTCCCCATGGTTTGAGAGAATGCAATGCAGTTGATCGCACCTGAAACAGGTTGTAACAATAGTGTATTAAAGAAAGTTCTTATATGATTCCTCGGGTCTCTTCTGCTATCATAGGTTTTAATAGTTGACATATTGAACTTTTGAGATGTATTCGTATTCATAATCTCATGAGTGAACGGAGGGGTAGGATCAACAGGATTGCCTAAAAAAAGTTGTGTGATGGAATCAACTTCAAGATATTTGCTTCATCCCCTTGGAGCCTCGTTCATTTGTCATGGTGTGTCATACAAAGTAATAATTGGCGGTCCACGCGTCCAAATTGTCGCTCATGCTCTCGTGCTAATAAATTTCTTCAACGTTGCTACCTTCGCCTCACAAGTCATGATACTATCTTAGATTCCTTTCCTAGGATCTCCATCCTATTGTCGTGGCTAGGGTTGTCGAACCTCCCGCACAGAATCCCTCCTACCACGCCTTTTACAGGGGCTAATATCCTCGTTGTAATCATAAGATTCGTCCTTATCGGTATGTATGGTCCCGAGTAGTCTCGATAAAACTTTTCTTGAAGTATGGGCCGCAAGCCTTAAACATACGGAGGGTACTGCCCTTCTACTGTTCTCGCACGAGGAAGTGGTGTAGGTACAGGAATATCATCCCTTCGTGACATAGGAAACAGATGCGGTGGAACATTTCCTACTTTCCCCAATGAGAGTGCGGTTATAATAGTGGTAAGGGATTCGCGAGAGCTAAATTTTGCACGAGATTTTCTACTTGTAGCAGGGAATTCTTCCCAAGGGGCTATGTTATTTGAACTTGGGTAACAATATTTTAGTTTCTTCCTTGAGTTAAGGAATCCAGCGGCGGTTGTTCACTTTGAATGGTCGTCACTGTGGCATTAGTTGTTATAATAGAAGTACGTGGTTGTTCATCAAGTGGAGTTCTGCATGTCCATTTCCTATGTTTTTCACAAACGATGCCAAAATGCTACTGTAAAATATACAGGTTAAAAAATAATTAATGCGTGAGCGTTCTTTTAAAACTTATGGCTTCTCTTGCGAGCGGGACTAATCGATCCTTGCAAAAAGCCTATGTATCTTAACATTCTAAAAAATCGCCAGAAAATGTAATTCTTGTATGTAGTGTGCAACCCTTTATATAGAGTTTAGGACTTTAGGATCTATATTCTTATAATTTGAATGTAATTTAAAGGCCGATTATATTGTCTAATAATTAATTACAAATTTATTATTTAGTTAAAACTGATAATCTCATCAATTGAACACGTACCAGTATCCGACTAGAATTTAATTAATACAATATTAATTATGGTTTTAAGACTTTTTTTTGGCCATGTCATGTACGAAAGTAAATCTATATCATCCTTCTTGAGGGAATACTTTTAAATATTACCTTCGTCCCCTTTTAGTTGTCCATTTAATTTTTTATGTGTATTTTAACGCGCATAAAAAATATAATTTGACAAGTTATTTTTAAAAAAATTTTATAAATAAAAATTTAATATTTAAACTTGTATTTACAAAAAAAATCAAAAAATAATTTACTGAACTATATTTTTTATACAGGTAAAAATATGCATAAAAAGTCAAAAATAAAATTAAAAGGAGACGAAAGGAGGAGAAGACAAGTCCCGGTATTCTTCTCACGCGGTCTCAATGGAATATGAATCACTACATACACACTACCATGGATTCGCACTTGCTTGGATCCGGGTTGGATTGAGGATTTGTTACCACGATTCGGTGGTACACTGAATAAATAAATTTATCGTTTTATATCATCATCGTTTATCTTTCATTTCTCATCCACTCTCGTACCTTTACTAATAAAAAAACTAGCTAGCTACACCATGCATCGTCATCAGAGTCGGTCCTAAGGCCAAATAACTTATACTCTTCAATGGAGCATTAAAAAAATAAAAAAATTAGGGGCACATTTTTTATATAAAAGAGTGGGAAAAAAATTAAAAAATATATATAGAGACACAAAAAAAATAGGGGCACGAGAGAGATTAAATAGATTGTCCATGATATCCATTAAGAATGATATACTTCCAAATCTTAATTATGAAACACTTATAATGATTTTGCTAGCAAAACCGGTAGAAGAATAATTTTTCAAAAATAATATTGTTTGTAAGTAAAAAAATTTTTAAGGACTTAAGCATAAAATTTTGATTGACTTGAAGTTTTGAATTTATCCGGACGACACTGAACATCATCCGTAATTTTCGCAAGTGAATAACTCTGCTTATATATATGCTAAAAAAGCAACAACAAACAAAGTAACAGGACTCAACAGAGGCACTAAAGCTACAATCTCCACAGTGAATAACTGAATATTTGTATCGTTTTCATTGTAATTCAGTGTTAGTGGTTGAAGAGAAAACTGTTGAGGAGTAAAGTGTAAAACAGAGTTTTCATGTTAGCTCTCATTCTTAACAGTTCACACCATTTTCATGCATGGCATGACCCACAATTTGAATAAACTTGCCAGGAGTACTTCACGGGTGACTTGTCATTTCAATTAATCAAATCACAATTGTACTATACTCTTCATTTCTATTCATCTTCCCCACAACCAAAACTCATTCACAACACAACAATATTCTTGATTAATCCTTCACTAATTAGGAGTTAGCACAAAAAAAATCTGAATTCTAAAATCTCGTCCGATCTGATCCGAAAAATATCCATAAAAAATCTGATCTAAAAAAGTCATGTTCGGGCCCGATTAGCCTGCGGACCTGAACGAGACACATATTTTTTAAAAAAATTTGGTCCGATTCGATCCTGAAAAAATTTGGATTTAAGCCGTACTCGGAAAAAATCCGAATTTAAGCCCGGTTTGAAAAAAATCTGAATAAGATTTTGAATATATTTAAATTTTATCTATCTTCATAAAAATATTGAATTAAATATCGGCTAAAAGTATACATATTTCAAAAATATTAAAAACACTTTTTAAAAACAAGTATTTTTATTTTTGAAATTAAAAAATATTAATATTTAAATATAACAAAAATAATCCAGTCTGACCTATCTCGATACCCAATATACTACACCCAAGAAACATAAAAGACTGGCTAATTAAGCACATTGACGGGCAATGTTTATTCCTTAATTAAGATTTAAGAGCACGTGTGTTTGAGTTATTAATTACTATTATTTTATAATTTGTAATTTCAACTGAATATATGTAAAAATTATACTCCCTCTTGTTCTAAATACAAGTATTTTTACACATATTTTAAGATGTATAAAACATATAAATTTATAATTTATTTAAAAAAATTGTTTTTAAAATAAATATTGAATAATTATTTAGAATAAGAAAATTCAAAAATATAATTCCTATAATTTATCCACCTTAAAATACGTGTAAAAAATTAAAATAATGTTGTATATGTTAAAATGGAGGGAGTATAAAAAAAATGTTGTATATGTTAAAATGGAGGGAGTATTTATTTCTACTATTTAATGTAAACTTTTCTACAAATTTTGTTACTAGTTATTGTTCATTTAATATATATTTTTACGGTTGTACTTTCTCCGTCTCATAATGAGTGTCCTGTTTAATTTTTTTAATCAAATTAATTTAATTTTAATTATAAATTAAAAATTATTTTTTACCGTTTCTACAAATTAAGAAATATATTATATATAATATTTGGCCAAAAATTGGTGAATTTGACTAATAAAAATCAAAACATGACAGTTATTTTAATATGGATGGAGCATATATTTTCAATTACAACCAAAATTCTAGCATCTTGGAGTCTGGAACAGGTGATGGGAACATAAATTTGAAAAAGAGGGTTTAATTAGCTAGCCAAGAAAGATCAGAGGATTAAGCACAAGTCTACAGCAATTAGCAGTTGAAAATATCACCATAGGGTGATTTTTTCTCATCCTATATCCACTCAAATAATGCCACATGTATAGATTAACGGTAAGTTCTCCGGCTCTTCGCTTCATCTCACCAATACCAACCTAATCTCAACTTTCAAAATTATAAATATTTTGTACCGCATTGTGTGCCCTTTTTCCCTTAACCGCTCCACCTTATAAGTTAACTTCTTTAATGCAAAACCTTCATATCTCATTCCGTTATATATATATTTACATACCTAGATTTTTTTTGTACGCAACATTTTTCATATCTCATAATGGTGAGAATTGGAGAAAGATCAGATGGTGGTGATAAAAAATCCCAGCTAGTGATCAACATATGCAACATTTCGAACCGTGCCATAGGTTGTGCTCATTGGCATCGTCGTCGAAGCAGTGCCGTTTCTACTCCGTTTATTGATTGGTATCTTCTATTTCAGGTACGGTACTGTAATATCCCGTATTTTTTTAGAAATACTACAGGTACATTGCTCTTCGTTTAAATATTTGGTTCTTGAGAACAATTTGATTTTTTTGATTCGGTTTTCGATAGGTTGAAGAAAATGTGGGAATGGATGTCATTAGGAAGCAGTACCACAAATTCGGCAAGTTAAATATCTGAATATATGTTTATATGGGTTTATGATTTGGTTTGTTTTAATGAATTGGTGAGGGCTGTTTGTTATAATGCAGCATTGCTACTTCATCCTGATAAGAATAAGCATCCGAAAGCTGGGATTGCCTTCAAGCTTGTTTATGAGGTAAACTTGAACCATATCATTTTCCACTGTCTTCTGTCTTTTACAAGGTATATTAATCAAATTGATAGTGTTGTATGAATTGGATAGGGCTGGTATGATCGATATCGATTTATACAGCCATACTGNAAGCAGTACCACAAATTCGGCAAGTTAAATATCTGAATATATGTTTATATGGGTTTATGATTTGGTTTGTTTTAATGAATTGGTGAGGGCTGTTTGTTATAATGCAGCATTGCTACTTCATCCTGATAAGAATAAGCATCCGAAAGCTGGGATTGCCTTCAAGCTTGTTTATGAGGTAAACTTGAACTATATCATTTTCCACTGTCTTCTGTCTTTTACAAGGTATATTAATCAAATTGATAGTATTGTATGAATTGGATAGGGCTGGTATGATCGATATCGATTTATACAGCCAAACTAGCAAACATAACATTTCAGATCTTTATAGCGTTTGATGGTTTCCCCCTCAGAATTGGAGGATTAGACTCTCATATATCAAAATGTTTGTATTTAGTTTCGTTTAGTTTTGAATATAAGCAATTAGTTTTCTTAATTACTTTTACTTTCGAGCTCTTTGGTTTGCTTTCGTTCCTAAAAGGACTCGTGGCAGCAAAAGACGTTAACTGATTATCCCTAATTGACAAGCAATGTACTCTAGTTAAGCTTTCTATTTTTAAGTTGTCAAACAGGGGTATTCAACAAGAATATATGCAAGTATAAAGAGAATGACGTTAATACTATCTCAACTCACCAACCGTAGGATTTGTTGGTTAAACTTGACAAAGACAAGGCACTTGAAGAAAGCTGTTCTGTCTAAATCAGATCTAGATGTGGTGGCAATGCATTTATGGCACTTGCTAATTTGAATTATGTACCTTTGCTAATTGTAACTTGTAGTTGAACTGTCTAACTTTTTGATAACTCTGACAGGCATATGCATGTCTCTCCGACGATACAAGAAGAGCAGCATTCGATTTGGAGAGGGGAAAATATACCTGCAATGAATGCAACAAATTACCACCTGTGATGTGCAATCCATCTGTTAAAAACTCCAAGAAGCTGAGGGCACTTTTTAGCTTAAAGAGATTCAGGTCTAACAAGAATTCACAAGAAATAATTGACATCAAAGCCAAGTTCAAAGAAGAGGTTGGAGTGATAGAGAAATGCTTGAAGATCAATGCTACATCACGAAAAGAATTCTCAAGTTTTAATTCATCAACAAAAGAGATCCCAGTTTTTAATCCATCGGATTATCTAGCACATGGCTATCCTTACTACCGGAGCAGAAACTACACAAAACCCAAGAGTTATTGGAGCTTGCAAAGAGGGAACTGTGATTATCCAATCTTTGAGTCCAGATCAGAAAGACCACTAAAATTAGAATCCGTATGTCTAGGTTGATAGTGTCAAATGCTCCAAAGACTTCAACTTTATTTATTTAATAAATCTGAAAGAATCAATAACATCACTTACCTCCACATTAGTATGAAACCTTTGGGAGGAGCCCAAAAAGAAAATCGGTGGGATTCAAACGCGCCCAAGCTAGATAATATCGTACTAACTCCAAATTAGTATAACATGAAGGGCCAAGAAGACTACTAAACTACAAATTGTATCACTGCATGTCTGATGGGATAGAGTCGAATACTAGAAAAATCAGGACTCAAATAGCAAGGAAAAATCAGGGTAACATAGGCAAAAGGGGGTGCCATCTATCATGAAAATTAAAGAATTAATTGTATCATCCAATAAATTGACGATGCAAGTGTTAAGGCCATTTATACTGCCAAAAATTCTTCAGCACCAACATAATTATAAGAAAAGTTATCAGTTCAGGGAGCAAAAATATAAGAGATTTTATACTATGCGTAGAAGATTGCACAAATATGCTTGGATTAGTAAATGTAACAATTGCAGCATATAAATATTAGCACACAATGAACAAGGATAAAACCATCCAAACAATTGTAACAAGCTGTCTAACATTAAAACATGTGGTTTTGTTTAGTTTACATATGGCGCCGCACTTACTATTAAGTGCTTAGAAGTTATAGAACTTTATTGCGAAGTGGTACGGATTTAGATGACTAAGTAGCTGCAGTTGGGTTGAGAGTAGTGATCGAGCAAATTTTTCGTTCTACCCATAAAATTTGACAAGGCTGTTACATAAAAGTGTTCGTATTATCCAACAAGGACAAGTCACAAGATTAACTATCTATTTTGTTATTTTGGGTCATGTATAGCTTGCTTTCCTGTGAAAACAAGAGGAAGAACTTCACGTTCTGTGGTTGCACAAAGAAAGAAGTTAATAAATACAAGGCAGCTAGTCCACAACAGACGTGTAAACACCTATCATGTCTTAGTGTGCTTTATTTCAGTGACAAGTAGACTGCAGCATACACTGGCAGGATCAGGACCCTAAAAACAATTACCAGTTCGAACAAAGGCAATAGAAGTTGGCTATATTAAAGGCAGTAGAAGTAGTAAGATTACGGGAAGTATTAGTAAAAAGCGGAAGCCAAGTATATGATTTCGTAACAATATCCACCTCCCCTAACGGCTATGGGTTGGATCGGTTCGCCCCATGGTAATGACTTTTCAGTTGACCTGCAACCAATCCAAATTTTGAATGGATTCATGAATCTACCTGATCGGGTCGCATCATATCCTGGTGGCAATCGAAGTATAACTTTCTAAGGAACTTCCCAATAATATTCAAGAGCCTTCAGGTCGCCTCGCATGGTCAGTTAATGCACCTGATTGTCGCTTCATAAGAATGGAATCCTAATCGAAAACGCTTGTTTATATCGCATTGCACGATATAGACACTCTTTTGGAACATGAAGCTATTTTGATTCCACCTCGCATCCTTAATGGCATGGAGGAATCGGGGTAGTTGTTATCCCAATATTCGCGCATGGGTTCCAAGCAAACCCAAGGACATAATCTGATCAGCCCACCTTGTATTTGGGCTCACAAGACTTCAAAACTCATCTTCGGTCCGCATCACTTGAAGGCAATCAGAATATTCTGAGGCACGTGTCCTAGTGTGAGGTCGCAACATTAGCTCACAGCCTTGGGATCGCTTCGAGAGGAGAACTAGCCTTCAACCCAACTCGCTTCTCATCACATCTCTCTCTCTCACATCGCATAGATCTAGCATAAAAGGGACCTCAACCCGGGTCTCATTTAGGCCTCCTTTCCCGATTCGCCTAGCAGAGATTTCTCTAACTATCTAAAAAGTTCCTAGCCTGATGGGCTCACCCCACCTGATGTTATTTACTAATCTGAACACTACAGAAAGCCCTATAGAGTAATATCTTAATATAATTATCTATTTGATGACAGTTAGTCCTACGGGCTCACATATCACCAAGCTTTAAGAGATCCGTTCGGGATCACCTCTACAAACTACTTTTGTGCGTCCATATCGCGCACAACTCTCTATGAGGGCACTTTGCTCTATAACTCCATGACAGCCACTACAGTCGTTCGGGTTTGGGTCATATCAGTTACAGACTTCTGAATGCTCGGCCTTCACATCTACAGACTTGAACCTTGATGGAACGGACCAATACCTAGCCCGTGTAGGTAACTTGTCCTCTAAGAATTACGTGTAACTTGAACCCCTATAAATAGAGCACGTAGGCCTTGTTTCAGTTGATTGACAGTTGGTAGCAAGAGAGCAAATATATTCTCTGGGCTTCAAACGAATTAACAACAAGATCAGCAACCAAAATTCATCATTTTTTACTCGTGTTCTTCACGCTCTTTATCAAATTCATTAGCAAATTGTCATATTTTTCTCCGTAATTCTAGCACACTTCCGTTGTTACCGTTATACCAATTTCTCCCTGTAACACATTGATTTGTTACTTTTTTTCCTTACTATATCATAATTTTCTACTTTTTAAATTTTAGAGCTTAAAACTATTTAAAAGCTGTGAACATTTGATTAAATTTATAATTAATATAATAAATTGAGAGAGGAGTTATATTTTTTGTTCATGATACAGTAAATATAAATCAATTATTTAATTAAAAAATTAGTATGTAAACTATGAAAATTAGAAAATCTTGTATTTTAATAGTATATAATTTTATAATTCGTGTGGTGCTTGTAGTCATTTTCATTATTCTTCTAAGAATTTCAGTATTGAGAGTACTGAAATCTTCTATTCTAATTTCAACATTATCATTCAAAATTCTAAGAGGATTCCACAAGACTAGAGATTTATAGGAGGGATTCTTGGAATTTATCTCATTGAAATTTGCAGCATAAATGTCTTTATGATTTTCTTCAATTTTCTTCTTGATTTTCTCAATATCCTTCTTGACCTGTTCAGCTGCTTCATCCAGTTTACTTCTTCTCTCCTTATCATCCTTATTTTTCCTTTCTTCTTCCCCCATTTTCTTCTTTATCCTGTGATCACAGATGTCCAGAGCTTTGTTTTTAAGATCAATCACTTTAGGATCGGTTAGTTTGATCAATTGAGCTTTGACTAGCTCTGCAATTTTAGGCTGCTTCTCCACCGTAAGTTTTAGATCATCAAAAGAGATTGTATCAGCTATTCCAACTGAGTTGTAGAAGATAATTCTTTCTGGATCCCTGAGAAGACTCTTTTGGATTTTTCATGTTCTATTTTTCTTTCTTTTTCTTGCCTTTCCCTTGTGGCAAAGATTGCATGAATTACAGGAATAAATCCTTGTTTTTCAGGGTGAGGATATTCTGATAACTGTTCCACAAGCTTCAAAAGGATATCAGTGTTTTTGTCCTGTAGAGAATCCATACTCCAGAATTCTTTGACATTCTCATCAACCTTGAACACTACACCACCAGGATTAAAATAGATTGTTGACTCAGGCTCTTCAACTTCACTTCTATATAGAGGATGAGGCTTGAATGCATCCATGAGTTCCAAAATTTTTTTAATCAACATCCCTCTTAAGATTCTGGTTCTTACATCTAATCCATTGACCATGGACAACAACTTTTTGATCATGAAAAAATTTGCCTCAACTAATCCATAGCTCAACTGTTCAACCAAACCAGTTGAGTAGCCGATTCTTACTTTTCTCGAGGAGTTGTGATCAGACCATACAACAACTACATCAGTGATTAATTCTTCTTTTGACGCAACTACGTTGTTGATGGTAGGTCTTTTGACAGCTATGCAATCCCCATGCTCTGCTTCAGATGTAAGTTTCCAACCTATTGTGCTTGGTTTCCTTGCTTTTGTTGGAGTTGGTTTCTTTGTCTTAACTGCCTTTGGCTCATAGTAATTCTTTACAAGAAAGCTTTGGTTGGTACTCTAAACTTCTTCTCTTTGACAGTACCTTCCTCCTTATCACTCCTGACATATTTTTTTAAAGTTTCTGTTAAATCAGATGTGATAGTAGGTTCTTGAGTTTTGAAAGCATCTTCCACCTTATTAGTCTAGTTAGCATCATTCATGACAGTATATCTTATGACAACATCTATTTTATTTGCCTCAAACCCAAGAACCACCTGCTTCAACACTTTCCCTTCAACTTCATTTGCAAACACCTCATCATTGCCATCATCTCCAACCTCCTTATTTCCAGCTCCTAAAGTTCCTTCATCATTTTTATTATTTGGCGTTGAGCTACCTGCAACTCCATCAGGCTTTTCATCGTCATCATCACTATTATCATCTCTAACACGATTCTTCCTTTCTGATCTCTCATCCTTTTTCTTTTCAAATATTTTCATATCTTCTTTCAACACCTTTATAACATCAATTCTCTCCTCAGTCATAGGAAGTTGAATGAAATAGTTGTAGCCTTCTCTTACAGACCTCGGTCTGCACTGTCTTACCATTTCCAGATTCATGGACCTATAATTCCCATCTAAGGATTTTTCTTTGCCTCTCATTTTTATGCTTATTTCTCTTTTCTTTTCTCTTTCTTTTCTTTTTCTCTCCTTCACTCAACCTAGGTGCATAGGACTAAGCAGGTACACCATGCAAATTCGTTACTTCTCCGTTTTCGACGAGTCTTATCATTCTGGAAAGGCTTCGGAATCCTCTACGAATTTTGTGTTTTATACTTTTTCATTTGAGTTCATCCTGATAGACTAAATTGCCTTGTTTCTGAACTAGGCAAATCTAATTTTTTTTTTATTAATAGTCTATTTTTATAAGATATTTGGGTATGTGATATTTAAGTAATGTACTTTCAAGTTATTTGTGATATATGTATGATTTTGGAGATTTCGTAAGACTTCCGTCATGAGTGGATAATTTCATGTTTTGGCACCACCTATACGGTGTATTTAAATTGTATGAGCATGTTGTCGGAGTTATGGGACACGTTGAGACATGACTATTGTGTATGCGTGTTTTGGCCATTTAGGTAGCATTGTGTTTTGTACCATGCAAGCCCCTATAAGATTTTGGGTAACATTTGATTTGTTCTATGCAAGCCCCTGTAAGTTTTGATGACTACATATTCTGGAGAACCGAAATGTAGGACATCCTGTAATTGTAAGTTTGTTTATCATATCAGTAAGTATATTGACTTTCAGCTAAATGATTTTGAGTATAATTTGTAAGTGGTAAGAATATATTTTAGAAGAGTAAGTTTATTTATTTTTTATAAGAATACAAGTATATATGTTCATATTGTGCATTTAAGTATCCTTGAAATTTCATCTTCGTTCATTGTTGTCATCACTCATTATTTCATCATTCAGTTTATATTCATATTATTAGCATGTCTAACCTCTGTACTCCTTATATTATTTTATATCCTTATATAGCCTTTCACTCAATACCGGTCTATGTTTCTTTGATTTCCCCCGGCAGATTAAGTGGGCTACTTTGTGGGTAGAGTGCGAGTTGCGAAATTTGGAGACATTAGTTATATTTTTAATTTATATATTATAAGATGCTGTATATTGAGCTGTTGTAACTTTTTATTAGATTTTTGGAGCATTTTATTTAAGTGAATAAGTTCAGGATTTTAAAGTAATGATGTCAGAAAAGGGGAGAAGATTACTAACAAATGCAAGGAGGATGCTATACAAAAATCTGACAAACCTGATGATGAAGACCAAGAGAGTCACAAGGATGGGAAGAAAACTCTGAAGCAACAAACTCTAATTGAACAAACTCTGACAACCTCTCAAACTCTAATGACAACAAACTCTGAGCTAAACTTTGATAAGCTAACTCTGATAGATGCAGACTTAGAACTGNTGATAGATACAGACTTAGAACTGGCAAAAAGGCTTGAAGAAGAAGAGAAGCCTGAGAAGATTGAAGAGAAAAATTTAAAGGATGCAGAACTGACAAGAAAACTCTTTGAAGAAGAAAATCCAGGAATGGATCCAGTTATTGTGGAGGAAGAATTGAAGAAATCTGGTACTGACAATACTCAAGAGAGAAAATATGTAAAGAAAGCTCCAAATCAAAGGCATCCACTCAACAAAAGAAGATTTCATCTATGCCTGTCCAAGCCAAACCTCTTGATACTCCTAAGCCAATTGTTTAGTCAAAGCCGACTCCAGAAATCCAAACTAGATCAACATCAACGATCTAGCAAAAAGCTGCAGCTAAATCAAAAACTCCTCTCACTATGTTAGGAACCACATTTCTCTCAGGTGGTTCTAACTTTGATGATGAAGAAGAAGAATAACAAAAATCTCTGATCAGAAAGAAAAAGACTGATCTTCTGTGGACCAAAACTCAAACTCTGACTCTCAATGCCAGACTTAGTAATAATAAGGGTGATATTGGTGACTCACATGAAAAGGTCTACAGGGGTGAAACCAATATCTTCAGAGATCCCTTCTCATTGAAAGACAAATCTAAGGAAGAATTATCTCAAAAACATCTTGACAAACTAATATCTATCAGCATAGTGAAGGATATTTTTGATGGTGCACAAACAAATGAGAAGCTTCTATACTTCTTGGATAATGAAAGGGTTTTAAAAATTGATGAAGAAGATCTAATCTACAAGGCATCAAAAGAACTTGAACATGTTATGTATCTTTTTAATGATGAAAATGAAGCCACTTCCAGATGGGTAAAGATCTTTGAATGAGTGATAAATGAGAAGAAGAAAAATAAAAGACTATTGATGATAAACTCTGAGGAGTATGAACCATGATATGTACTTGAGGATGATACTGAGAAAACAATGACAAATGGAGATGCAAAGGTCAAGATGGTGTTAGGCATTCCTACACTAATTTTAAATCCAGATGATAAGAAGCCTGTTGCATTCCCATAGATGAAAGAATGAAAAGATCATCAATTTATGCTCTGAGGGCTGCTATATTTCAAATTGATGATTCTTCTGAACAAATGAAAGAATTAAAGGAGAAGTTAGTTGATTGGTTGAAGAATGCTGTGGAAAAGCTATTGGATCATTTTCTGAAAGAAAACTTCTCATATAGAAGAATCTAAGTCAAAAATGAAGATTCAAACTTTGATTAATTTGTACATATTTCTGACATCATAAGCGAAATTTATGTTTTACTCTATAAAACATAAATTGGGGGAGATTGTTAGAAAACAAACACTGATGCTGTCAGAGAATAAAGAACAGAGTTTACACTGCTGACATCATCAGAGTTTAGGAAGCTGTCGGTCAGAGTTTACTCTATCAGAGAATACTCAATCAGAGTTTATTCTAACAGAGAATGCTCAAATCAGAGAATAAATAATCGACAAGTTTATCAATCAGAGTTTGTGAAGGAACAGATAAATCAGAATTTGAATAGGATTGTGAAGAAGGAATCCAAATACAAGTCTATTGCCTTATTAAAACTATTCTTTTTCATAATCTGTTTTGTAATTGAATTGTAACTATGTCTATATAAACACAGATATAGGTTAACATTATTATAATTTTCAAGTCTTATTTTTCATAACCTAGCAGTTCTTGAGAACAAAGAATTTTTTGAGAGAGCTTTATATTCAGTTTATTCAAGTTAATACAAAACAATATTTTATTCTTCATACTTGTGTTCATAATCGATTAATTAGTACTATTACATTCAACCTCACTTCTGTAATAGTTATCTTTCTGGGCAAACATTTTAGGACCATTATTGAGATTTGAGACATGAAATTATTTGAATCATAACATGATAAAGACATCGAGGGAACATTGGGTTTACATAAATAAAGATTGAGCCTCTTGTTTGTTGTTTTGTGAATCATCTTTAAGATGGTCAATAATTAGCATACAAAAGAGTACTTCTGTGTGTGTGAATGTATAAATAATATGTGTTACTGTGTATATACCATAGTGTTTTTCGTATTGGAATAATTTGAGGACAGATGATTTCATGGGAAATTCTGTAATGAAAGATATAATCCATCCGTCTCACCCAATTGTTAACATTTGGTTGACCATGGAGATTAAGAAGAGCAAAAAAAATGGAAGAAAAGAGAAGAAATAAGTGTAAAGTGGTAGGATCTACTAAATTCTATAAAGAAAAATATATTATTTAAGGTTAAGAAGTGGATGGAACATCCCAAAAAGAAATGTTTTAAGAAATGAATGGGACGGAGGGAGTATTAGTTAATATGAAGATAATGATTTGTAAAACAAATATTGACGATGATTTTCATTGTAAAAGAATCTTGTCTTAGAATCAAGTTATATAGATTTACAGGACTTTCAGCAAGAGATGATTCCTAGAAATTATCATTTAGACCTCCCCATAGTGGAATGTAGGACAAATTCTTCCTGCACTTACAAGCTAAGAATCTTATTCTTCCCTTGGCATCAGGACATGCTTGCAAGGAAATATCACTCACCCAGAATCGTTAATGGTATTACGGTGTTGATTCCTCTCCATTAACTTCTTAGTTAGGTTTCTAGGTGGCAGAGTAGTTTGTTAGACTATTCTACAAGCATTTGGATTTTCATCGCTAAAGACCGAAGTAATATTTCCGTTGCGATTTTCGTAGTTGTCATTGCGATAATTCTCATTGTATTGTTCCAATCTACTGTAATGCGTGTATTGCTGTGGCTCTGGTCTACTGTAATACGAGTATTGTGGTGGCTCTTGTATGCTGTAGTGCATGTATTTTGGTGGCTCTTGTCTGCTGTAATTTACTACTTGTGGTGACTCTGGTCTGCTGTAATTCATGTGTTGTGGAGGCTCTGGTCTGGTGTAATTCATGTGTTGTGGTGGCTCTTGTCTGGTGTAGTTTGTGACTTGTGGCGGCTCTGGTCTTCTGTAAACCTGTGGTGGCTCTGGTTCGCAGTAGTACACATGTTGCGGGTTTTGTGGTGGTTCAGGTCTACTGGGCTGTTGTGAATATTGTGGTGGCGATACATATTCAGTGACATATGGTGACGGCTTGTATGTATTATAGCTGTGAGCCACATATATCGGTGAGGGTGTTTGCTGTCTAATTCCTGGACCAGCAGCTGGGTAGTTACTTGATATAACACCTGGAGAATTTAAGACACTGCTTCCTTGTCCAGCATATCCTTGAATGTTAGGACCATAGCTGTATCTGTAGCCATAGTCCGGGGGGTGGTGATATATAACATGTACCTCTTCAACATCTTTGGGTCCGCTAGGTTGTCCTGGTTGGCTTCTCGGTGGGACTGCTTCAGTAGCTGGAAGTGGTGGTAATACCTCTGGTGGTGGATTTTCCAGTGGTGGTGGGTGTTTTGGTGGCTCTGCTGGCGGGGATGTTTCAGATGGTGGAGCTTCTGGTGAAGGAGGGTTTGCTGATTCTGTGGGCGGTTGTCCCCCTTCAGGTGGTGCATCTGTTGGTTGAGCTTGTTCTGAATGAGAACAGATGGTGGCTGTTTTCCTGGATTTCCTAATGGCCTTANGTTCTGAATGAGAACAGATGGTGGCTGTTTTTCTGGATTTCCTAATGGCCTTAACTATCTTCTCAGGATCTGCCCACCCAATTATTGTTAATTTCTGTTGAGGAAAATCAATATACATATCATATATACCTGTAGAAAATCAACACATCAAAAATACAAGGAGAGGTGGTTAAGATAGTGCTGAGACAATCAGTTAGAACATAGTGGCAGAATAAAACATGTATTGCTTACCATTGATCCCGTGTAGAGCCTTCTTAATTTTCTGTACACATCCATTGCAGTCCATCCGGACCAGTATCTCTGTTACCCTCTGTTTCTGCAAATTTTGACATGAACATGTTTGCTTCAGGAAATGCAATAAAAAGTAACCAAAAATAGCATACGGAAAGCTTATATGGGATTACTAAATACATATTTGTGATGCAGAAATTACCGAAGGATTTGAAGCATACCTCTAACTCTGGTGGATTCATGACTGCCTAGTTAGGACAAGGGGGAGGGGAGGTGGAAAACCAAAAAAAGAGTTATGTATACAGGACGGAGAGAATGATTTCAGAATCAATATATTATATATGTCATTGATTTGTGTATGGTTAGAGAATATATAAAAGGAAGAAGGTGCGGGGCATGTAAAGAACATTTTTGTGGAGAGAAAAGTGCTTTCTGCTTATCTTTCTCAGGTCAGTGTCATATTGCAAAAGATGGTAAATGTGCTGTTTTCTGTATGCACCTTGGAATTATAAGCCAAACAGAATTTTAACTTTCTGAATGATTGCCGTGTATAATGGAGGGACGGTTCGTGATTGTGGGCGCGATTTAAATCATCGAAAGCTGGCCATGGAAAGGAATTTAAGCGGGACAAAAAGAAGATGACAAGTTAATATTGTCATTAGACGTATGAGGTGCTGCCTAATTAGTCAACAGTGTGAAAGTAGCTTTTGATGCTTTTTCTCGGTGATGGGTGGATATCCATTCTTGAGGAATCCTTTTGCTGGAAGAAAGAGAGCACTATTTAAAATGAATTTGAAGAGAGGTATCTTTTCAGATCAAATCACTGATAGACTGATACAATATCCTATATCTACATATGTGTGTTGGTCCAAATACAAACCCATGATTTGTGTTAATGAGATGTGTTATTTTAGTAATTCGACGATGATTTATTAATACTGTAATTTGTAGTTCGGTTGTATGTACGATCAAATTTTTTTGGTTTTTTAGTGGAACATGATCGTATATTATGCATATAGGCCCTCCGGAGCATAATGAATATTGTAGAGCCTTTCCTTTTCTGAAAAAGGTTGATAAGTAATAGATTCTATTGTTGATATTGAGTTGTATAGAGTTTATGCTAACCAGCAAATCATGTTTCTTTCTTATAAACTTTACTAATTTTGCAAATGTTGTATGCAACTACTTGATAATTATTGAAGAATCTTGATAATTATTGAAAAATCTTGATATCGCATATTTTGAGAGGTACACATGTTTATTTTTTATTTCCATACATTTGATCGAGAAACTAGGCACAAGATTTTTGTTTTCTTGAACGTGGGTGTGCAAAAGAAAAGGGTTTAGATTATTGTGGGTTGTAACTATTTATGGAATGTGTGAACAATTGAGATTAGAAGTAAGAAATAGATAAGATAAGATCTCTGCATGTAGCTGTGTTCGACCAAATAAACTGTGATCGGATTCAAAAACATTATGACTTGTTTGGAAACATAAATTTCATTTGAAATTCTTTGGATTTAATCAAAAATCCATGGATTTAATCAAATGACATGTTTCGGTAATCATAAAAATATGAATTTAGATTTGAATTTCTTTTGAATTTCAAAACATTCAAATATTACTACAAATATAAGAATTTGAAATAACAATTCAAATTTTGTCATTTGAAATGAAATTCAAGTTACTAAACACAATCTTATGTTATTCGTCCAAAAGTTTCTTTTGTTAATCTTCCTGAGGTTGTAATGAACAGAACTGAGATTTGCTTTGTTAATTGAAGCACCGTCTCTCAAAAGATAAGTATGTTAATAACTTGGCCACGAAGCTAGTTTAATTTTGCAAATAGGCGAAATGGTTTTGTTTGTTCCCGGTGGCGGATTCAGGATTATGCTATGGGATGGACTCACATATATAACTTACCAACGTCTTGTTGTTATCAAATATAATTTGTACACAATACTCTATAAAACTATTGTTAAAAACTATCACGAGAAGGTGATTGAATTCTATGAGATGCCATGTTTTAAAAACAATCCAACGTTAATCGGAGACTACTGGCAAGGCACGGCAAAATTAATAGTAGAAAAGATGAAGACAGAGTAAAAAAGCAAGGAGGCAAAAACAGCAATTTGTTTTAAAGGGATATGTTGAAATTACAAATTGTAAGTTCAATAAAGGCTAGTCCAAAATTAATAAAAATTAGGTTGATATTGTTAGGCTGAAAAGTATACATGGCTTATACTTTAGTAGATTGGGTTTATTTCAGATATATATAAAATTATCTAACAAACTAAAAGTATTATCAGTGGGTAGGGGGTTTTACAAATTAAAATATTACGGTGGGTTAAACACACGTGAGCCTATTATGATCGGTGATGGGTGAGTTAAAGGCACGTGAGGGAGGGGTGGGTTAAAGGCACGTGAGCCTATTATGATGGGTGATGGGTGGGATAAAGGCACGTAGGCACGTGAGCCCACCTTATGAATCCGCCAATTAATATGTTACTTATAAATTACATAAAAGGAAAAACGAATGGGGCCTAAGGGGTGACAAACATGAATTTATTTTCGAGTACAAACTGAAAGGTTCTTAATCCATGCAGCATTGACGGATGGATCATGCAGGTAGCTCAACAGGGCAATGAAAACAAGATGCATAAACAAAGTTTATTAATTAATAAGCATCAAGGTTTGCAAGGATGTAAGCCTCGACAGCCTTAAAGAGCTTTCCTGATTGCTCAGCAGCTTCCTTGATATTCTCTTCGGGGATCACTCCTCACCTATCGGATTATAGATAGTCGTCATCTTGCAAGGCAACCTTCTTCAGTGGGAACAACGGTGAAATGATTAATAATAGACTCAAGTTTTCCCAATAGTATGTCACCTCCAA
This sequence comes from Oenanthe javanica, assembly GCA_008931105.1. Lineage (NCBI taxonomy): Eukaryota > Viridiplantae > Streptophyta > Magnoliopsida > Apiales > Apiaceae > Oenanthe > Oenanthe javanica. The sequence goes on along the minus strand of QRFB01000544.1, from coordinate 49,319 downwards.
TGACGCTGTAGCTGTAGGTCAATGCTTCTTTGTCAATTACATCAATTCTTTGCTTCATGCTAACTACTTTCAAACCTGTACCCCAAACAAGAGCATCTCCAACAGAGACACCCTCATGGGGTGCCAAAAATTGTCTAACTCATTATAAATAGTAATATTTTATTTTCTCTTCCCTCCACGTCAAATATGACAATCTTTTAGTCTAATTGTTGGCACCCCATATGAGATGTCTAAATGGTCCCCACATCAACTACTAACCCAACTAATAAATAAAATATAATATAAGAGGTAATACATGTGCATACATTATATGTCAAATTTGTTTTTTTATCCATTTTGAAGAGGTGCCAAGGGGTGCCAAAATTTGACAACTTTTCTTTGCACCCTCCTAGCACCCTTGGAGCTCCAATAGGGTGTCAACCAAGATTGTCATGACATAGACTTATCACCCCTATTGGAGATGCTCTTAAGATATACATTTTAGCGATAATTTCAAATTTAGACAGTTGGATAAAGACATTTTCCAAATTAGTAAATAATCTGTACATTATTAATATGTATATGATGTGGGGACTAACCTGCCCCAAGAGTGACATTCTTGATAGTTCCAACCCCACCATCTCCTTTGATTTCGACACTCTTGACGGAGTCTGGCAAAATTTTGGGAAGAATGGTATCAATGTCAAGGAAAAACCCTTGTACAGTTTTGCTGCCGGGACAGTGGAAGCAGCCTCCTCAGTGAATGTAAGGGCACCCATAATGCTTAATAATCCTCAAATGGAATACAAAAAAACAGATGAAAAACAGAGATGCATGTAGCAGTAATGAAAGATGACTTGGTGCGAGGAAATACAGGAACCAGAGGTCCTATTTATATTAGGAGGCCAAGACGCTTCTTATGTATTTAATTGATATTAATTTTATAATCACTACACGTTTGCACGATAGCATATTACTCATCTGTGATCTGCCTATGTAGATCCAAGCTTACATTCATATATAAAAACAATAAACATGGACGGCATGGAAATGCTTTTTAAAGAGAAAGACTTTACGAGAGATAGATAACAGATAATATTTGATCTAACAGATGGTGTTTGTTGCAAGTGTCAGATGTTAAAATGTTATGGTTAGTTATGGCTATAAATTATGGTAAAAGTAGAAATGTTATGGCTAGTTAGCAAGGGAATCCAAAATATAAATTGTATATAATACTCATGACAATGTAAGAACATAAAACTCACACACAATAGAATATAGAGTCGATAGCAAGTTTGAAAATAGTACTCCTATATTAGTTTCTTCAAACAGATGTCAACTAAAATTAAAAAGGTAACAAGCTATTCTCAGACCATCTATCCGCTATAAAAACTGCGGATAGGGAAAAAATGAGAAGTGCAAATAGATTGATTTAATCCCTGAATTTATATAAAAAACTTAGTTCTAATTCTCTCCGTTATAAAAAATCGCGGATAGATAGATATATTTGGTCGTGGTCCAATTAAAAATTATTATTGCGGTTCAAAAAAGGACCATAAATTAATCTTTTTAGAGATTTCTCAGGGACACAAGATGCTAACTAACTTTAATTTAGAAATATTACGTTACTTAAATCTAGAGTTTGAGTGTACTCCTGATTAAACATATGGATCATAAAGATTCAAATTCGGATTTTCATTCGGCATTTCAGCGTATCTGTAATATAAAAGCATAAGAATGTCGTATAAGTTGGCCGGTGGTGGAGTTTAGCTGCAGTTGTTACATAAATAATATACCATGTACAGTATAGTTTCAGCATATCAAAATTTACCATTGACCAATACTTCATTTAGCTTTAGTGATTGTGCTACCGCACTATGCAATATTATATCAGAATATATATCTAATAATTGAAAAATGGATTAATATTTAATAGAGCAAACTGAAACATTTAAGAAATATATAGAGTATTATTGGGGTGATATTAAAAAAAAAAAATTAAAGTTGATTTATATTTATCATAATGTCTTGTTTATTTTGAGCGTAATCGAAATATAAATCTAGAAGTTATTTTTGGAATAGAAATGCGTTAGGCGAAGTGTTAAATGTTAAGGTATATATTGTTGATAAAAACACTGGAGTACATATAGTGGCTGAATCAAAATTTCGAAATAACTGAATTTAAAATAATAACTATTAATTTTTAATCAAAAAACATGAACTAAAAAATAAATTCTCCATTATTTTTTGAAGATCAGGCCTAGAATCTAAGCAACAAAATAAATTAACTAAATTTGAAATGATTGCAAACATTTTATGCATACTTGTTGTTCGGTAGGATCGATAGATGAAGTATTAACTGTGAAGACAAGCTATAAATTAGTTGTTAAATTAGAAATGATGGGAAACATTGTATGCATATTGGTTGTGTAATAATTTATAATGTCTATCGACTCGAGTTTGTTGATAACATTGCAGGTTTAGACGGTCTTGTAGTCTTATACGAGGATGATCACTCAAGCACCTGTAACGACGGGCCGTGAGTACACAATTAGCAACTACATTTAGTCCTCCTCAGTAGACGCCGAGGTGGTCACACTTACATTGAGGGACCTAATTTTTCTTTAATAATTAGGCGTATAGGCTTACAAAGTGATTAGGTGAGTATCTGTTCTAATAAATTCATAACTTGGGATGACAGAAAATAAACCGCAAATTAGGCCATTTGTAGTGGAGGGAGGCAGACCGGAACCAGCAGGCAACTCTAGGTCCTCAGCCAAGACTATCAAACAGCTGCTTTTTGACAACTCTTCTTCAGTATTCCGAGTCTATCACCCATTCACCCCGGCCAGCAGTGTAACTAAGAAACTCCCCATTTGCTACCCAAATTTATTTTCCGCTGCTTTATTCATTTTTGCTACAGAAAAAATAAGAATAATAAATAAATATACCGATGGGAGATCAACAGAAACACACATTCGAAAAAGGAGGATTTTGAGTGGGGTTTTGGTAATAAAGTAAAGATAAACAGTTTTGACACACAAGCCAGTGTATAATTTATGAATTTCTCTGCAACGTTAGCAGGTGAGACTTGAGAGGCAGAAGTAGAATGGAGGAAAAACAAGGCCATGTAGTTTTTATCCTTTAAATTTTGTATCTATTACAGCTTAACTTTTATCTGTAAAACAAGAGTTTCATAGCCAAAATGAATTTCTCTGCAACGTTGGCAGGTGAGAGGTAGAGGTAAAATGGAGAAGATTTAAGGCCATATAGTTTTTATCCTTTTAAATATCGAATCTATTACAGCTTAACTTTTAAATTTATAGTCTAGGCAAGGATTATTAGCCAAAATGATCGTGAACTATTACTACGTATGTTTCGTAGGAGTTATGTTATACATTCTTGAAATACGAAGGACCTAATGTTTAAGAATCCTCTTATACATACTTATTAAGTCAAAAAATTGAGATGTTTAATTACAAGTATATAGGTGTTTAAGTTATGCCTCTTTGTAAGAGATAAGAACGTAAACCAAACAGGCAAACACCCTAGAGCAACAGAGTATTTAGGCAAAATCATTAATAAGAACAAGAAGTGTTATAGGCCAGCAAACGTTTACTGAGATAATCAAACATAGCGATACATATTTATAGTAGTGATAGTGTGATACCAGTATATAACTCTCGTAGTTGAGAGACTTTATTTTCGGCACACATAAATACTTGAAATATAAATGATTTAAAAAGAAAAAAGAAAAACTCGCAAGTACTTGTCACACAAAACCCACACCAGTGACGGATATTAATTGGCAATGAGGTAGGCTTCGACAGCCTTGAAAAGCTTTGTGTTCTGCTCATCGGCATACTTAATGTTCTCTTCTGGGATGACAGCATCGCCTTTGGTGTGGAATATGGCTGTGGTCTTGGTAATGCAGCCTCCATCAGGAGTTGGCACAACTACAAGATGATTTTCAATTTTTTCAATGAATCCCAACAGAATGTCTCCATCAATGACACAGAAATCGATTGTAAATGCCTTCTTGTCAAGGGCATCAGTTCTAAGGGTCATCGTCGTGATTGGGCTGCCTGGATATTCATATTAAGTATACAAAACTAGTGAGTTTTTGTTATGTAATTTTATGGATAATGTACAATATTATCGAAAACAACCAGCAGAAACTGACATGTCATAAAATGTATAAAAAAGTAGAGTATCATTCAAGTGAAAACCAACCATCAGGAAGAGTGATGTGCTTGACGGTTCCAACTCCACCGTCACCTTTGATTTCGACATGCTTATAAGCTCCGGGAGCAGCCTTGGGGAGAATGTTATCGATATCAAGGATCAAACCATGGAAAATTTTCTCTGCTGAGACAGAGGATGTAATCTGATGTTCGTGCTTGTGGATACCCATGATGTTCTTAAAAACTGATGACTGAAAATAGAGCAAAGAAAAAGAATGTTGTAAAGCAAGACAAGCTTTGAGATTGATACGATTATTGTAGAGAACTCAGAGCAGCTTTTATAGGGCGAGTACTTGAAAGTAGTGGTTAAGTGTGTAACATTATAGTAATGTCTGTGTTTCATTTTTATTTTTTAAGTTGATTTAAGATCTAACAAGATAATATCAAATACTTAGACAGATAGAATAGTTATCGGATTTAGTTGAAGTTTTCAAAGTGATTCTAGAAAGCATTGACTTGTATACGTCGACTAGAGAGATACACACACACCCAGTACACCACACTGGATACAAATTTTTATAAAAAATTTACGTAGGACTGGGGTATAGTAATTTTAGGCCAATATTTCGTCGATAAATAAACAAAGATTGTTTACCAATAAATCAGATGAACTGTTATAAATTTTCTTGAATTAAAGGGATGAAAAGAACAATGGTAAAACGACAATGCAGAGGTACATAAATCAAAGATATCATTTAGTCATCTTCAAGTATGCAAGCAAGCAAATTAATTAAGGACAAAGCAACCTTTTTTCTAAATTCTAATGTGCGACTGTCGACTAGGGTAGCAGGTAGGGGATAGTTAATTAGATAGATGTTTGCCATATATTATACGGAAATTTTAAAGCCTCCATTCTTGACCCAAAAAGGAAGCCATCAGAACAGAAGTCACATATACACTATATATTTACAACTTGGAATGTGTATCTTTTTTTTAAATATGGGGATTGGTTTATGGTTGGACTAATATTGGCATCCAGTAAAAGTTTGGAATGAAGTAAACCTATGCCAATCTTAGATTATACCTTTAAGCACAAATTCATACCTTCAACACATAAGGTGTGTGTTTTGGAAGCTTAGAAGGGGTGAGTTTGATAAACATGACAAATAATATTCTACATTTTTTTTCATCGTTTATCTTCAAAATTACATATAAATTTATTTATTTAACATTAATAAATTAACAAATAAATTTATTTTCATCAACAAATGTATTTTATTTATTCAAATAGTGACAGAATACATTCATTTTAGTACTAAATCAAATACACATGAAATCAAGTTTCAACCTCAATGATCCAATTTCACATTTCAAATCCATACCATCATGGACTAAATGACTTGTTAGCATTACTTTTTCGCACATTAACATAATTTCTAATTAAATAAATTTGCATTCTACTTGATATTTTTAGGGGTAAAAAGAGAAAAATGTAAGAATAATAATATTAAATCATGTAAAACAAGCGTGAAACTAATTTATACTCTTGAGGTTTCCATAAAACATAAAATTAATTAATACAACTTTATCCTCTAGTTTTTTTTGCCAAAGAGAAAAATCATTCATTAAATCAACAAATTGTTCGTCATTACATCCATGAATTCCGAATGAGCGTTATCCATTAGCTACACACAATCAGCTATAGAACGATTATACCTCGTTAGATAGTTGAGCTATTTTGTTCGCAGACCGTTTTACAAACTTTAAAGATACACTACGATCTTTTAAATTATTCAAAATATGTTTACAGTCATCAATGACGCTGCCCAAGTATGAGAGCATCACAGTCGAGCTTCTCACTGCTTGAATGGCCATGAGACAATCAGTTTCAACCTCAATGCTTGCCCATTCCTTCTTCTTGATCCAGCTGTGCGCCTCTCAAACTCCAATGGCCTCTGCCACCTCTAGAGCTATACTTCCGTGCATACACTGAGAGATTGCTTCCACCAAATCACCCGTGTGATTCCGAGACACGGCAAAATTGCTAAAGGAATGAGAGTTTTCAAACAATGCAGCGTATGTGTTTACCTTGATCGTATTAACATTAGGGACCTTTCAGTGCTCTGCACCATCATTTTGAGTCATGAACCCAAGAGATGTATCAAAAAACTTGTCCTGGGCACTCTTCCATTGACTAAGGAGAGATTTAGATGACTCTACAACATCTATAACTTTCATGCCTCTTTGATTCCAGACTAGCTCATTCCTACATTTCCACAATGACCAGCTCAACACAGCAACAATACTCAACTCATCCTGCTTACAACAATAAAAAACTATTCTTAGCCAATCTGGAAATGTACTGCATTCTGTCAGCGTAACCATGATACCTATCTTATTCCAACAAGTCTTGGCGAAGGAGCAAGTAGTAATAGAGTGAACTATCGTTTCCATCTCTGCATTGCAAGTCGGGCGTAGTACATTCACATTTACTCCCTTAATTATCAGATGGTCTTTGGTTGGGAGACACCTTTTCGAAGATCTCCACAAGAATTGTTTTACTTTTAGTGGGACTTTCAGATTCCATAGCTTTCTCCAAAAAACTGGAGTCGTCACTTAAATGATTAGCTCCGTTCATCTCCTATATCAGTAGATACGCATTCTTAATAGAATATTGCCCGAACATCTCCTTTCGTCAATACCAAGAGTCTGCAGCCTCGTTCTGTAATGGAATGAAAAGAATCAAATTTCTATCTCTATCCTCAAATATATCAGTAAGTAGATCTGCATCCCACTGATTATACCCTGTAATCATTAGAGAGGAAACCATGTGGCCATCAAGAGCTGTGTTAACAGTATGAATGTAAGGATCTTGATCATTTGTTAACCATGGGTCTGCCATCACATTAACAGATTGACCAGAGCCATACCCTGTCTTAACACTGACTGAGCTTCAATTACACAGATGTGCCATTAGGGTATTACTGTGCTTTGTATATGCCGCTAACTAAACTCTCCGGATTTAAAATGAGTCTCCAACTTTGTTTCCCTAAAAGTGCCACGTTAAACTCAAACAAATTTCTGAACTCGAGACCCCCACTTGATTTCGTTTTACTCATCCCTTCCCAATTCACCCAATGAATTCATCTTTCCTTATTACTCGACGTTTTCCACCAAAAATTTACATATAAGTTTCTCTGTATCTTTACACAACTCAGCAGGCAATAAAAAGATGCTCACTGCATAGTTTGGGAGGATCTGTGCCACAATAATTTTTAATCCCACCCCTGAATCCTCTCCATCATACGGTTCTTCAAGTACCCTAGAATACTTGATTTGTTCCCGCCCAAAATATTTGGTAATCCCAAATATCGAGTATTTTCATCAACATGCTTAGCATTTCAGCAACATGGTTAATTGATTCATTATTGGCTTTACAATAAATGTAGCTATCATCCGCAAAGAATATGTGAGATAGCAATAGAGCCCCTCTAGCCACTATAATGCATTTAATTAAATTCCTTATTTCATAATCTCGTATAAGAGATGTGAACCCCTCTGTGCGTAAGAGGAATAGATAAGATGACAGAGGGTCTCCTTGACGGAGCCCTCTCCCCGGGACAATATTGCCAAAGACTCTACTTGCATGACTGATTTGATATCATGCAGAAGTGACACATGCCATGAACAACTCCACTATCTTTGTTGCAAAGCCCAATTTAGATAAGGCATCTCTTAAGAAACCCCATTCTACTCGATCATAGGCTTTACTCATGTCGATTTTAAGCATCATCCAACCCGTTTTTCCTTTTATTTTTCTTTTCATGTAGTGAATTATCTCATATGAAATCATAATATTATGATCTGTTATAAGGCGCCCAGGGATAAATGCACTCTGGGTATTAGAAATTACATTATCTACAACTCACTTGAGCCTATTAGCGAAAATCTTCGACACTATTTTATAGACCACGTTACATAAAGAAATAGGCCTGAGGTCGGTCATGAACGTTACACACTTTTTCTTTGGTATAAGCACGATATTGGGCTCTGTCAAGTGCTCATCAAATCTACAGCTTCAGAAGAATTTATTGACTAGTTCAATAACGTTTTCACTTACAATACCCCAAACCTTCTGATAAAATACTGGGCTCATTCCATCTGGGCCTGGCGATTTGTAAGGATCCATGTGAAAGAGAGCTTGCTTCACTTCTTCATCTTCAATTGGTAAAAATAATTCAACATGTTCCTCCTCTGAAACCCTACTACACATACAATTAATCACATTCTCCATTTTCACGTCTGAATCTCTGAATAAATCATTAAATTAACTAACCATCGTCTCTTGAAGGCTCGTACCCCAATCAACCACTTCACCCTCATTGTTGTGCAGACTATTGATGTGGTTTATTTTCCGTCTCGTTCTAGCAGTTGCATGAAAATACTTGTTGTTATGGTCTCCTTCTCTAAGTCAAAGCTGTTTAGATCTTTATTTCCAAAAGATTTCTAGTTGAATATTCACCTATGACAACCTCTTTGATTCTTCATGATACCTTGCAACTGATTCCATGTCCCTACGACCCTTCATGGGTTTTTGAATCTTCTTGTTATGGTTGATACATTTCTTAAAACTCCATGTAATTTCTCGACCCCAAGTCCGTAATGACTCAGAACAGTGAGCTAATTTTGTCTGCAATGGTTGTCCCTGGTTCAGGCTCCACGACTCCAGGACTAATTACTTACACATGGGTTCCCTTAGCCAAGCGTTTTCAAATCTGAATTTCTTTACAGGAATCATATGAGTAACAATACACGGCTCCATTAATATGGGACTAAGGTCCGAGATGGATACTTCTATGTTCGTTAGCTTGGCTTTTTTGAAATAGTTGATGAACCTTGCAGAAACTAAATCTCTATCTAACCGAATTTCAATCCAAATTGTTGTTCCGTGACCCCTCTCTCATGTAAAGGGATAGCCCGTTAAAGCCATATCAACCAATTCACAATCATCCAAAACCTCTTGGAAACCTTGAATTAGCCAATTCAGGTAAAGTTTCCTCCCTTGTTTACCTTCTTGACTAAGCACGTTATTCATGTCCCCTATAAGGCACCATGCAAGAGTTGATGGTTATGCCAATGTAAGAATTAGACTCCAGGTCGCCCTTCTTTTTGATATGTCAGGATCTATATAATACCTGTAACCCTGTATTGCTGCCACCCTTGAATTGTTACTGTAATATCAATATGATTCTTACTATATGAGTTCAACACAGCTTCTTCCTTGTTACACCAAAACATTGCTAATCCAGCATTGTGGCCCACTGCCTCCACAGCAATCACACCTTCAAAACCTATCAAATTTTTAAACCTTTTCCACCCTTGTTTTTCTTGCACAATACTTCACACAAAAATTCAATAATGGGTTTTTTTAGAGGATTATCTCCTTAAGGAATTGAACGGCCCTGTTAGGAATATATTCATTTGATGATGTACAAAATACTAGAACAATACTTCAAATTTTTAACCTTTTCCACCCTATCTTTCTTGCACAGTACTTCACACAAAAATACAATAATGGGTTTTTTTGGGAGGATTATCTCCTTATGGAATTGAACGGCCTTGTTAGAAATATATTCATTTGATGATGTACAAAATACTATAACAGAATCTAACATAGTTTTATCTGTAATAGAATAAGTCTCTCTATTATCTGAACAGTTAAACAATCAGAGTCTAGTTAGTCCCTAAACAGGTATAAAGGTTTTTTTGTACTTATCTGATTTTCAAGAGAAATAAAACCAGAGTTTGGATGTCAATCAGAGTCTAGGAGTTGATCCAGGTTTATAGACTATCAAAGTCTATAGTCTGTCAGAGACTGAAGACCATCAGAGTCTGAAGCCTTTCAGAGTCTATAACGTTGAAGCTGAATTTAGAAGATGATCACAGTAAAGGAAAGTCTTCGAAGATAAAGGCAAATATATTGTAGATATGCTATGGGAAGGAAGAAGAGTTATTGAAGGAAACTATCAGCTAATAAATAGGAATTTATTCCTGATTAATTGTAATTGGATTATTAGTTGATAGGTTGTTCTCTATATAAACACTCTATGTAACCAAATTTATTTGTCTAGGTTTTGAGAGCATAGTGATAGAGAGAATTGGTGTAAGAAACATAAAGTAACTTCTAGGGTTTGTATACACCCTATGAGAGTTTGTGTTTGATCTTCAATAATACAAACAATATTTTCTTCATACTTTATGTTTAATCTTTGTTACTTATTCGAACCTGAAATATATTGAGTTTGATTTTAAAACAGGAAAAAATAGAACACAAGTATTCAACTCCCCCTTCTACTTGTGTAACTGGGAATGTTTTCCCAATTACATAAGTAGAAGGGGGGTTGAATACTTGTGTGCTCTTTTTACCTGATTAAAATCAACTCAATATAAATTAAAACTTTGAATTAAGAATAAACACAAAGATGTGAATCAATATTGTTTGTATTATTGATGTATGAATACAAACTCTCCTAAGGTGTACACAAACCCTAGCAGTTTCTCTGTGTTTCTCACAGCAACTCTCTTTATCTCTATGCTCTCAAAACCTTCAAAAAAATAAATTAGGTTACATAGAGTGTTTATATAGAGAGCTACCTATCAACTAATAACAGAAAATCAAATTACAATAAGAATAGAATTCCTAATTATTAGCTAACAGTTTCCTTCTGTAATTTTTCTTCCTTCCCATATCATATTTGGCTTATCTACCTTACAGCTCCTCCACTCAGAAAGTATACCAGCATCCCAGTTCTCACCTTTTCAGTTCCACTATGTCCTCCTGGTAAATCTTATTTCAAAAACATTGTAGACAATTTGAGCAGACACCAATTTATTCAAGTGTTTTTTAGTGAACTTTTCAAACAACCTATCTGTAAGAGAGTGTGGATCAGGTACTAGAGTTATAGTTTTATTAATATCAGATGTTGAGAGACCTCCAAGCCCTTTTGTTCTCCTAGCCCTCAATTGTGTATTGGTCTGACTACACTTCCAATAGCTTGGCTCTTTCACCTCTTCTTCTTTCTTCTCATTAGAGTCTGTACTCTGTTTACCTTTACCAGAGTCTGGTTTAGACCCTGATTTTCCATGTCTAGTCCCTCACTGGTGTGTCTATGATTGTGTTTTAATAAACACTCCAAAAATTTTTTGTTGCATACCACCAGGACCCCTAGGACCATGAAAACTATCACTAGTTTCATCATCATCACCATCACCATCTCTCTTCCTTTTAACTCCCTTTGACTTATCAACCTTGCATGTATAATCCTTATTACTCCTGAAGAATCACCAACCTTCTTCTCCCCCTTTTTGACATCATCACCACATGTGACAGCTAAAAGAATTTATTCAGAACTGAGGAGATGTTGGCTTGAGCAGCAATAGCAGAATCCACTTTTATGGTGAGATCACTGACAGATTTTTGAAGAGAAGTTTGCTGAGCCTTGAAATCAGATAAAAAATCTTTGACAATAGCATCCATAGATTGTTGAATAGAATTCAGAGATTCAAACTTTATTGGGAGAAGAGATGTAGTGGTGTCAATATTGGTCAATTTTTTATTGATATGAGATATATTTATGACCACATCAGCCAATTGTTCAACAACATTTTCCCTGGTTGCTTTAATGTCAGCAGCTACAACTTTCCCTTCTTTAAATAGAGAATCATCTGGTTCTTCATCAGGATAATGACCATGCTCTTGCAAGAAAGACTTCTTTTGGAAAGCTTTAAGTCTCTCAGATTGATGGATAGGCAGAATGAATTCAAAAAAATGTTTATCAGCAATACCTTTAGTTTGTGTTGTATCCCAAGATTGAGGAAAAACTTGATAAAAGTAATTAAAAGATGGAGGCACCACCTTCTCATCTTCGGAAACTATATCATTAGTCACAACATCAACATGCTCCAACTTTGTAATATGAGGGGTAGACTCTGATGGCTTATTAGACTTTGAAACTACAAAAGGTACTCTAGACCCTGACTCCTCCTTAGAGTGATCAGACTATATATACTCTAGAAGCCTAGCCTGGATAGGCATGATAAGAATAGGTACTTCTGGCTTTAAATTTGTAGTCTCAGATTGAGTATGAGTTGCATCCACCAAAGCCTCCAAGACTCTGTCTGCTCTCCTAGCTAGAGAATCCACCAAATGGAATTTTGGTCTCTGTACAAATGATTTTTGAGCAACTAGAGCCTCCTCCATCTTGCCAATCTGCAAGATTAATAAAAATGAATTTTCATCCATACCTTACTTCAAATCATCAGACCAACTCTTGGAAAAAACTTGGTCTCAATAAGTGAAGCTAGATTCAGGATACCCTAATATCTCTTGCTCACATTGGGTTTGAGCACCCACTTTCTCATGCTCACTCTGGCTTTCTACGGCCTTATCTATCTGTCCTTTTGCCTGGACCAGTGCCATCCCCTCAATAGTGATATTTTCACTCATATGGATGGGTGCACTCAAAATTCCTACAGAAGAGAGGTTAACAGAAATAATTGGTGCTTCAATACCCGAACCACCTTGATGGAGGGGAACCCCTTAAAATGTCCGAAGGCTAGGGGTGAGCAACAAAAGACTCTGAACCCTTACAAGTATCTTCTTTCTTTTCAGGGTCTGTTGGCTTCAGTATCCCAGTCTCAGGGTCTACTATAGACTCTGACTGCTTCAGTGTCACTTCATTGGAAGCCAGAGTCTTAGTGTCACCTTCTTGGACTGTTGGTGCATGAGACTCCCCCTAAAAGTGAATAGACTCTGACATAATTGATAGTTGATTTTCTTTTTGAGCATCCATCAGTGTCTGTCCTCCCATATCATTGGGGTTCACATCAGCATGTTGTTAAGTTGACAAAGAGGGCCTATCAGCATGCTTCCCTGCCCCGCTATCACTCAACCTCTGACTAGGTAGTTTTTATGTGGGTGAGACAAGCTGAGCACCTATGCCACTAGCCACCACTGATGTACTAGTGCCCTCTTCTAACTTCCTTTCATCACCTAATACCTCATTTAGTTCTACCTGTGTTAATGCATCCAAGTTAGCATTGAGAAAAGTCCTGGCATAGAATACATTGATGGCCTATGCATAAGTCAAATGAAAGAGATCCTACAGGTCCCTTATAATTTTCTGATAATAGAAGCCCTTTAGTTGATCCAATCTACTCTGGTAGGTTGGATAAATATATTTGTTGGCCACCTTCCCTATATTATGGACAAGATGATCAACCACCTTCCTTGAAAGAGGCTGAATAGTGGAGATCCATTCAATGTTTGTCCTGTAGGTAACACCATTTTCCCAAATTGCTTCATAGTCAAAATTTGGTTGCTCAACCTCAACTTCTAACTCAACAACAAACTCTGATTCTCTCCTTTTATGGACTTTTATCTTTTTGATCTTTATGATTTTTGCCTTTTCAAAGTCTAGCACACCAAGTGTTTTGAGAACTTCATTGATCTTGCCTTTTATGAGCCCAGCTGCTTGATCTTGTAGTGAAGAGTTGAAGATGTAGTTGTATAAATTGGTGATTGCATCTTGTGTAGAAAAATGTAGCTCCATCTCCATTCTCTTTCTTAGGGCCTCATAAGTTGAGAGATGATCCAAGACTTGTTATTGTGTCTTGTAAGATTCAGGATCTTCAATTGATTCCACCAAAGGATATAGAAACAATAGCACCTCATCAGTTGGAGTGATTATTAAATCAATAAGACTTGAGGTTGCTTCATTTAGCATTCCTTTCCAAAATGTGTCATGATCCGAGTCTGAAGGAAGTCTAGAATCTGACTCAACATTAGACTCTGGTTCAGGATTATTTTTGTATTCAGAGTCTGGCTTTGCAGGAGCCTTGGGAGCATCTGTTTCGTACAAAACAGGGTTAGTGATAATAATAGGCTTGTGTGTATGTGCAGAATAAGCCTTCATCAACCTGTTGTACTTCTTAGAAAAATATTTTTTAGGAGACACAAGTTGATAACCCTGAGGTGCATCCCTAGGTTTATCAGAGACTGTAGCCTTTGAAGAGTCTACAGTCTTGGATTCAAGCTTAGACTCAGGTGCATCATGTCCTTCTTTTAATAAAGAAAGACCTTCAACAACTTTCTTCTCTAGGAGATTGAGCTCTTCATTACTTTGCTCATCTACAATCCTGCTTTTAATCAATATTCTCATATTTACAACTGGTGCCTATTTAGATACAACAGAGGTTTTTTTTTTTAATTTGGTTTTTGAGATTGTTTCGTGGAAGGGGATTTGGCTACTTGGGTAGGTGCATGAGGACTCTCCATAACTTGTTCCTGTACCATTTCCTCACAAAAAATGAAGCATTATAGATGGAGGGTTTGTAAGCTGAGATTTTTACCTGCATTACCTGAGGATAGACCGTGCCAGGTAGACTCTTTTTCTTTTCATCTGTTCTCTTAATATCAGAGAATATCCTCATTTGCTGCTTATAAGCATGCACACAACATTCATCTGCAACTTGGTGGACATGTCAGGGATGAAGTGATTAAGGAAAAGCATGAGAAATCTATGATACTAGACCTTCTTCCTCCCTTCCTGCACATTATTCAATTTTGTTCCCATTTGAGTGAGCAACATATCACCAATGTTAATCACCTTATCAAATAAGAGAATTATCCATCACCAAGGATCATTACATCATTATCACAGTGAGATTTCTTATGACACTTATTAACATGTATAATCTCACAGCGGGTCATTCTAGTGTCATGTATTGATACATACACTTATGTTCTTGACTCTAGTATCACCATACATATGACCAATGAGATGTAGTCATCTGTCAACAAACATACTAGTCTTATTGCATTATTACTGTCCTTAAATAATAATACTTGACTAGGGAATTTTAGGAATAAAATACTATTCATATAATCTCATTTTTAAGTCACATACTTAAAGATATATATTACGTATTAATATTCCAAGGACATTTATTATTCTTTCAATTTATGACGCAGTAAATAAAGACATAATAAATATTAATTAAATGATCACATAAAACATAATCCTTAATTGTTTTCAATAAAATATTAAAAGTATTGTCTCTAGGACACCAATACTAACAAATTAAAGTACATACTTTACTGCTTTTCTTGTGCAATCACTTACATATTTAATATAGCTAATTAACTTACCAGTCTGAGAAAGGTAGACTCATCAATAGGTTTTGTTAAAATGTCTGCAATCTGTCTGTTAGTTGGAACATAGTGAAGTTCAACAGTACCATTTTCAACATGTTCTCTAACAAAATGATACCTGACATCAATGTGATTTGTTCTGAAATGTTGGACTAGATTTTCTGCAATTTTAATAGCACTAGTATTGTCACAATACATAGAAATATTTAAAAATGTTAGTCCATAATCAAGTAATTGATTTCTCATCCACAAAATTTGAGCACAGCAACTTCCAGCTGCTATGTATTCAACCTCAGCTATTGAGGTTGATACAGTTTGTTATTTCTTGCTAAACGAAGAAATTAACCAGTTGCCAAGAAATTGGCATTGATTTATTGTGCGTTTCTTGTCCACTTTGAATCCTGCATAGTCAGAGTCTGAATAGCCAATTAGTGAAAAATCAGACTCTCTAGGATACCAAACTATCAGAGTTTGTGCAACCTTGAGATTTCTCTAGAGTTAGCTTGAAATCTTGCACACAGGCATGTTACAAACATAATATCTGGTCTCTAGCAGTTAAATATAATAATGAGCCAACCGTATCTCTATAACTAGTATTATCATTTTTCTTACCCTTTGGGTCAGAGTCCAGCTTAGTGGAATTTGATATGGGAGTTTTGGTTGTAACACAATCTTGCAGATCAAACTTCTTCAATAGTTCTTTGACATACTTTGATTGACTAATGAAAATTTCATCATTAGTCTGTTTGACTTGAAGTCCCAAAAAAAAGTTCAATTCTCCCATCATGTCCATCTCACACTTAGACTGTATTAGCTTGCTAAACTTTTCACAGAGTTTTTCATTAGTAGAATCAAATATAATATCATCAACTTAAATTTGGACAAGCAGTATATCACCTTTCTATTTTCTGATTAAAAGAGTTTGTCAATGGTACCTCTAATGAAACCATTTTCAAGAAGAAATTTGGATAGAGTTTCATACCATGCTCTAAGTACTTGCTTCAATCTATAAATTACCTTGTCTAACCTGTAAACATGATCAGGAAATTTTGGATCAACAAATCTTAGTGGCTGCTCCACATAGACTTCTTCTTCTAATTTTCTATTCAAGAAGACACTTTTTACATCCATCTGATAGACTTTGAATTTTGAATGAGCTGCAAATGCTAGAAATATTTTGATGGCTTCCAATCTTGCTACTGGTGTAAAGGTTTCATCATAGTCAATTCCTTCCTCTTGTGAGTATCATTTTGCAACTAGTCTTTCTTTGTTTCTTACCACAACGTCATTCTCATCAAGTTTGTTCCTGAACACCCACTTGGCATCAACAATTGACCTATTTCTAGGTCTTGAAACAAGTTTTCGTACATTATTTCTCTCAAATTTATTCAGTTCTTTTTGCATCGGAATAATCCAATCAGGGTCTTGCAAAGCTTCCTCAATTTTTTTTGGTTCATTCTTTGAGAGAAAATAGTTGTATAGACATTCATTTTGAGTTGATTTTCTTGTTTACACACCACACTCAGACTCACCTATTATCAATTCAGGAGTCTTATCCCTTGCTCATTTTCTAGTTGGTGGAAGGTTGGTTCTTGAACTTGAAGCTCCCCCTAAATCATTATCATTTCCTATTTGTGATTGGAATTTAAATGAAAAGGTTCTTTGATTTAGTTTCTAGAAAATTCACATGGTCTATTATGTGTTGTGAACCTTTATCCTTTGAGTGTAAAAAGAAAACCCATGTGAATCTTGTAAAATCATCTACAATGATAAGAGAATATTTCTTTTTTTAATTAAAATCACATTTACTGGACTAAATAAATCAAAATGTAATAAATAAAAGGGTTTAGAAATGGTGTTTATTGTTTTGCTCTTGAAAAATGTTTTCCTTTATTTTCCAAATTGACATATTTCACAAAGTCCATCTTGAACAAAACCATGTGGTAATGCTCTCATAAGACTCTATTTCACTAACTTATTCAGTGTTTAGAAGTTGATGTGTGACAGTTTCTTGTGCCATTTCCCATTTTCTTCAGTTGAGGCCTTTCTATATAGACATGTGATTTCATTGTGAGTGCAATCCTCCATGCTGGCTTTGTATATGTTACCATGTCTATACCCTTTGAAAACTAAAATGCCTGTTTCTTTGTGAGTCACAAGACATTCTTTGTTGTCAAAGCCAGTATGGTAACCTTTATCTCCAAGTTGACTAATACTGATCAGGTTGTATTTCAAGCCATCAACTAGAGCTACTACTTCAATGATAACATTTTCAAGTACAATCTTGTCATATCCTAATTTTTGTCCTTTATCCATCTCCAAAGGATACTTCTGCGCCAGCCATCTCCACAAAGTCTGTAAGCAAGGATTTCTTTCTAGTCATGTGTCATGAGCATCCACTGTCCAGGATTAGGATTGTGGTGAGTCAGGTAAAAGTGGTGGCTCCACCCTGAGTTATAAGGAAGGTGAATTTGAAACAATGATGTTATCAATCATCAAGGTTTCTGAAGGAAGAGATTTAGAAGGAGATTGCGGAGAAGGAATAGATAAAGAGTGGGGCTGTGTCTCAGCATTTATCTAAGACACATCAACAGAAGAAGCTGAAGGATCCATAATTTTTATTTGGCTTTGCAGGTGTGTGTGCCCCTTGTGCATCTAGATTCCCTTTTTTCTCCTTTTGAAGGCTTGAATGATTTTGTGTCCCTTTTTTCCCAGCAGATGGTCCTGGTTGAGACCTCTTTTCAATAACTACACCTTGTTGAGAAGGTCTAATTAGAGATTTGTTTAATTCCTTTATCATAGTCTCAATCTTTTGAGAGATTGGACTGGAGGCTGGCTGGACAGTCTCACCCTCTCCAACCTTATTCTTCTAGCTTTCTTGATGTTGGCCAGTTCCCTCACCCTCAACTACCACCTTCACACTCTGTTCAGTGGTTTTTCTTTTCTTTAATTTTATAACAACAGTTTGTTGAGAAACTGTTGAGGTGGTTTTCTTAGATTTAGATTTGGAGGGTTTTGCAACTTGGGTCGGAGGGATGAGGGCATTTCCAAATCCCTCGATTATTGCAGAAGGCAAAGAAAGAGTTATTTCTACCTCAAGGAAAGAAAGATTTTGAGATTTGAGGAATGCCTGTACAAAAGGGGAATAGATGAGGCACAACTTAGAATGTAAGTTGATTCTCACCAGGTCCTTGAAGACCCTTTTGTTTTGAGTCCATGCTTTCATTGTCTCCATGGCCTCTGTTGTAATAACCCGTATTTTTGACGCTTGGGGTTATTAAGATTTTTGGATAAAATTTTTCATTTTATGAATAAATGATTTTATGGATTTATTTTCTTCATAATGTACTTGAAGTNTAGCTTAAAAGAAAGGTGCTTCCAAGCTCTTCCTAACCAAGGTAACATCTCAAGCACCCACCATCTCTAGATTACTCTTTTCACAACTTGAAAGTGACGATGAACAGTGAACTCGAAAATTAAAATTTTATTTTCTTTAATTCTTGAGTTCCTATAGCTTGGTGGATGATTGTTATGGCTTATGCATGTTATGGGTAGCAAAGATTATGCATGGTTTGTTAAATTGATTTTAAGCTCTTAAGTTCATAACTATTGTTAGTTAAATTGCTTGGTATTGATGGATGATGATTATTGATGTCGAATGCGGAATTTGGGATTGTTGTTGGTTGATTTGGAGTAGAATAAAAATGAAAAACGATGAGTTTACAAACGTAACCATGCTAATTTTTTTAGAACATATCTGCTGCCACTGTCCAGAAAAATCTGGGAACATTCGGCCACTGTTCTTCGCTTATGGCTGATATGGTTAGATAGTAGATAGTCTCTAGATCGTTTGAGCGCTAATTTTGCGTCATTCGGATTTACGAACAAAAAGATATGGCCGATTTAATAAAGGTAGCGCAGACACCTAACCATTCTGTTTTCTACGAACTTTGGAGCTATGATCACCCTAGTTAGGGGGCTCCATAAATCTTGAAACTTTTATTTAAAATACTTGGAACATCTGAGATTACCTGGGAAAAAGAATCGGATTAAAAGGAGTAAAATCGGATTTATTAAAATTGGTTGAGTGCAAGTCATGTAATAGAAATTTTCAAAAACATGAATTCTGGAGCCACTGTTTTGAATGAATTGTTTGGAATACTTAACACCATTTCTGGACTGTTTATTTTCTGGGCCTATGTTATAATTGGAGTCTAGTTTGCGTAGCCTCAAACGGTGAGTCGATTGGATTAACGAGCTAGGAGATATAACGATTTTAGTAAAGGTTGTTCATAACCTATGAATTGATTAAACATTGAACTTTGGAGAATTGTTTTACCTAGCTAACAACCTTAGCTCGAGTTGAAATTTTTATGGCATGTTGTTAGTAGTACAAGGAAGACCTGAGAAAAGGAATCATGTCAAATGGATTAATTTCCAATTTATTAAAAATGCTAGAAAACAGGGTGTTAAGTGAAATAATCATAAGAAAAATGTTAAACAACCGTCTTGGGAAATGATTTCGAGCAAGTTAGAGAACTTTGCTCGAGTCGGTCAAGTAACGGAAGTTGTTGAGGAATATCATGACTACATGTTAGTATAAAGAACTTGATTAAAAACCATTGACGTGATAGCTTTACAAATACCTACAGTGGGCCCGAAGAGGTGAAACGTCGGGCAAAACAAGAGTTAATAAAAAGAGATTATATTTGTAAAGTTAAAGTGATTACTTGGGTTGAGTGGAAGAGTTTTGATTTTAATGAAATTGCTTGAACTCCCCACCACCAGCAATGAGTTTACATGAGTTGGTGGAGTAATCTTATGATTCGAAAATGATTTAATTTGAGCAAACGATTTAGTTTCGCTTAAAGGACATGATTCGATAATTGATTACTAATGGTTTGGAATTGTTGGACCTACTTAGTCATTCTGGATTTTTCTAAAATAGTAGTTGGTCACCGTCGGTTAGGGC
>QRFB01000544.1:14759-25868 GCA_008931105.1 Oenanthe javanica | reverse complement strand
GGGATTCCAGATTAGAATCCTAGACTTATTGAAAAATATGTAATGTGACAGTAGATCTTGGATTAATGTTTACTTCTAATGTAACATCATGTGGAAGTTATATTAGTAGTGTGAGATCCTGAGGATACATTGGTTTGTAATAACTATTACTATTTTAAGTTCGTTTCCTGAGACTATAACTTGAGTTGTGTATTTGGTTTGGGGTCACTGCTTTTATGTTTGGTTATTATAATGGTTAAAGCAGGTGAGTGATGTTATTGTGGTGAAAATTTGATAGTGACAACCTGGATTCCTGACCCCGGATCTGGGGGCGTCACATCTGTGATCTCATAATCTATGCAAGTGAAAGAAATTACATTCCCATCTTTTGACTCTTCTGTAGACTTCCAGAACTCTTCCACCAATTCATAAACAATTGTTTGTGCTTCACTTAGTGCCTTAGAGAGTTTACACTGGCACAGAAACTTCATTAAAGGATGAAAATCAACAGAGGTTTCCTCCACTATTAAGCATGCAATGAAGTTGTTCTGCTTATAGATGTAGCATCTTGAGGATTGGATTTTCTTTTGTGGTTCCTTTATTGTTCTTGAAGACATTAGAGAAAGAAACTTGAAGGAAAAAAGTGAAAAATCACCTTAGGGTTCTTAGAGAGAAAAAGTAAAATATTGTTTAAGCAAAAATAACAGGTAAAATTAAAATAGAAAATGAACCTGCTATTTATATTTTTCAAGAATGAACTGACTTTAAATAAGTCACACCAATTAATTTTGCTATTCTAGGGAAAAGAAATGACTGTTTAAAAATAAGATAAATGGATATGCTTTAAATAGCAATCGACTTTATACATACATGACTGTATATATTTGTCGATGGATAAAATAGAGCATCAACGGCTAATTTAGACAGCAGTCAATGGATGTTTAGAAACGAATAAAATTATATTATCATCGATTGATAATTACATCCATTAATACACAATAACTGACTTATCGATCAATAAATAATTACTAGTATAATTATCTATCGACAGATAAATATCCATCAATAGGTATATATTTTATCAGTTGATGAAATATATTCATCGATGGCTTAGAAATATCCATTAATAGTTAATCAATTTATTAATTGATCACAAAGATTCAACAAATAAATGTAAACAATGGTTGCATTCAAAGAAATAATTAAACTTGTTGACCATTTTTCAAAGTTTAAGTGAAATTGAGCATACCTAATTCACAGATCAATCTATTAAAGGTAAATTCATCAAGTGGTTTGGTAAAAATATCAGCAAGT
Organism: Oenanthe javanica; assembly: GCA_008931105.1. Lineage (NCBI taxonomy): Eukaryota > Viridiplantae > Streptophyta > Magnoliopsida > Apiales > Apiaceae > Oenanthe > Oenanthe javanica. Next base: position 24,575 of record QRFB01000544.1, on the reverse strand, counting down.
TGTTGTTCACTAGGGACAAAATGTAATTTAACGATACCATTCATTACATGTTCCCTAATGAAATGATACCTTGTATCAATGTGTTTAGTTCTGGAATGTTGCACATGATTCTCTGTTATTGCAATGGCACTTGTATTGTCACAGAAGATAGAAATCTTGTTCATGTTGAACCCATAGTCAAATAACCGATTTCTCATCCACAATATTGGTGCACAACAACTTCCAATAACAATGTACTCAGCTTCTACAGTTGAAGTTAATACTGAATGTTGCTTCTTGCTAAATCATGACACAAGTTTGTTTCCTAGAAATTGACAAGTGCCACTTTTACTTTTCCCATCTATTTTGCAACCTGCATAATCTGCATCTGAGAAGCCTATTAGATCAAAACTAGAGACATTGCGATACCAAATACCTAAATTTGGTGTACCCTTGAGATATTTAAAAATTCTCTTAATGGCCACTAGATGAGATGCACTAGGATCGACCTGAAATCTAGCACACAAGCATATAGAAAACATTATATCTGGCCTACTAGCAGTTAAGTACAAAGTCAGCCTATCACGCCTCTATAACTTGAAATGTCCACCTTGGCTTCCTTGGTATTCAATTCAAGTTTAGTGGCAGTGGCCTTGAGAGTTTTTGCAGAGGAACAATCATTCAACTCAAATTTCTTTAACAAATCATGAATATACTTAGTTTGATTTATAAAAATACCATTCTTAATTTTTTTGACTTGTAAACCAAGAAAGTAGATAAGCTGTCCCATTATGCTCATTTCATACTTACTTTGCATTAATTTAACAAACTCTTTGCAAAGTTTCTCATCAGTTGAGAAAAATATAATATCATCCACATAAATTTGAACATGAATAATTGACCCATTAACCTTTATATAAAATACTGTTTTATCTACAGTACCTCTTGTGAAGTGATTTTTAAAGAAAAACTGAGATAAGTTCAAATGCATTTGTCTTAAAAGTTTCTGACATCATAAGTTCAAATTTATGTTTTATTTTTTAAAGCATAAATTGGGGGAGATTGTTAGATATGAAGAACTTATAAGATCAGAGAATATGTAGTCAGAGTTTACTGAAGCTGATTAGTGTTTAGATGACGTTATCAAAGATTAGAAGATGTCGACAAAGTTTACTCAATCAGAGTTTACTAACCGACAGTGTTTATGATGATCATAGTTTGACAGATGAAAACTGACAAATCAAGAGGTGATTGGAGATAAAGAAGGAAGTGTTTGAATACAACTCTATTACATTTCTAGAAGCTATCTTTTAAGAAGATAATGATGGAAATAATATTTATATATTTAATTATCATTATCTTTGCTGTAATTAGATAGGTAACTGTATACTATATAAACACAGGATTATGTTTACATTGATGTATCTTTCAAGTTATTATTTGTTTCATAACCTAGCATCTCTTAAGAACTTTATTTTTCTTGAGAGTGTTTTCTATTAAGTTTATCAAAGTTAATAAAAAACAGTATTTCTTTTACATACTTGCGTTTATAATCGATTGTTTTAGTACTATAATATTCAATCCCCCTTGTATAATAGTTCATTATCTGGGTAATATATCATTACATTGTTGTGATCATTGTGACGTGATTGAGTGGTTAAGAACCCTCCCCCTAAGATGGACACCCTGCTTGAGGATTATTGAGTAGAATTATTATCCATCGATGAATTATCAATTGATGTATTATCAGTCGATTGATGATCATCAACTAATAAATTAGCTGTTGGAGTATTGACATCAATTGACGGGGAATTTCTAGACACTTGATTTATTGAGGTTTCTACATCATCATCACTATTTTCATCATAACTAGTTGATTCATTCTCAAAATGCAAAGAGTCATAGTATCCTTCATCTTATAACCCTTGAATTTTCTTGTCATGAAAGACTACATGCATAGATTCCCTAACAATATGTAATCTAAGATTGTAGACTCTGTAAGCCTTGGTTGTTATTCCATAACCAACAAATATTGCCTCATCAGCCTTGGCTTCAAAATTTCCTAAATTTTCTCCCTGATTTCTTAGGACAAAACATTTACATCCAAAGACATGAAGGAAATTTATTTTTGGCTTATTTTCTTTCTTTATCAATTGATATGGAGTTTTTCCATGTAGTTAATTGGTCATTGAAATGTTCTGAATGTAACAAGCAGTATTGATTACTTCTGCCCAGAAGTATGTATGAAGTTTTACCTCTTCTAACATAGTTCTAGCAGCCTCAATTAAGGTTCTATTTTTCCTTTCAACAACTTCATTTTGTTAAGGAGTTTTTGGAGCAGAGAAGTGATGAGTGATACCTTTTTCTTCACAGAATTTTGTCATTGTTGCATTCTTAAATTCAGTACCATTATCACTTCTTATCTTCTTAACCTTCCATTCAGTACCATTATCAACATTTTTCACATGATTGATAACAATTTTACTTGTCTCATCCTTGAAATGTAAGAAATATATCCATGTGTATCTTGTAAAATCATCTACAATTATTATTTCTTTCATAACCTAGCATCTCTTAAGAACTTTATTTTTCTTGAGAGAGTTTTGTATTAAGTTTATCAAAGTTAATATAAAACACTATTTCTTTGTCATACGTGTGCTCATAATCGATTACTTTGGTACTATTATATTCAACCCCCCTTCTATAATAGTTCATTATCTAGGTTACAATTGGTATCAGAGAAGGCGGTTAATTACAACCTTAAAGATCCGAAAAACAATGTTTGGAAACAAGTATGAAAGCATAAGGATTCGAATCTTAAAGAAGGCTGAATACCCTACATGAAGGGTAAAGATGATGATGTTCTTAGAAACCACAGATCCTGACTACCTTGACAAGATCAATGAAGGATAATATTTACAGACAAAACTAGTTCCATCAACCATAGTTGAAGGACGACAAGTTCCTGAGCACTATACTCTGAAAGACAAAAAGGAGTGGACCAAAGAGGAAAAATAAGAAGTTCTAAAATATGCAAAGGTAAGAAACATTCTGCATAACTGTCTAGACTCTGTGATGTCAAATAGATTGATTGCTTGCAAGACTGTAAAAGAAATCTGAGATGCACTAGAGGTTCAATGTCAAGGAACCAAGGAAATAAAGAAGAACAGAAGTTCTATTATTATTCAAGATTATGAATATTTTGAGGCTAAACAGAATGAGTTTCTTACTGATACTTATGACAGATTCCTTACTTTGTTGAATGACTTTACTTTGGTAGATAAGGTGTATGACAATGAGGATTCAAACACCAAGTTTCTAAAGGATCTACCTGAAAAATAGGACTTACAAACATCTCTGATAAGAGATAGGGCAGACTTGGATAAGATGTCCTTAGATGAAGTTTATGGAAAGCTGAAAACTCTTGACTTGGAGTTACAGCAAAGGAAAAATAGGAGGAACAATAAATCAAAGTCAGTTACATTGAACGTAGAAATAAAGGATGTAAATTAAAGGAAAAGTCTGCTAGTTTATCCAAAAGAAAAGGAAAAGCTGTGTTGGTAAAAGAAAACAGTGAATCAAAGTCTGAGGCAAACTCTGATGCAAACTCTGATGAATCCACAGACTCTGACATAATGGTGATGGCTGCCATGATTGTCAAAGGCTTCAAGAAGATGAAGTATAGGAAGTCCAGAAAGCAAGAAAACTTCCAAAAGAAGTATGAAGAGTTTGAGAAAAAAATAGATTCAGAAAGAGAGAAGATAGAGATGGGAAATCCAAACCACTTGAAAAATCAAAGGTCAAGTGTAACAAGTGTAACAAGATGGGGCACTTTCCGACTGAGTGCAGAAATAATGAATCTAGAAAAGTACTCATAACCTCCAAGAAAGATTGGATGGATTCCTCATACTCTGAAGAGGAAACAAACTATGCTCTCATGACAAACACTAATGCTCCCATTTTAAACTCTAACAAGGTACCTGACTCTATCTTCAATATTAATACTGAAAATGTTCATGAGTTAAAGTCTTTCCTTCGAACCCTGTATGTTAGTTTTAAATCACAGTCACATGAAAATGAAATATTAAAATATGAAATTCAAACTCAATCTGCTAAGAATGATTTTCTTGAATTTGAACTTGTACACATGCTTAGTACTAAGAAAGACTGTGAGAATTCTATTCACATGCAAATTCAGCTAGAAATAAAGGTTGATTATTTAAAAGATGAGATAGATAAAGAAAAGGAGACTTTTAGAGTTTGGACAAACTCTGGCAAGAAAGTCCAAGAAATTCTTTTTGACAAGAATTGGACATCTACTCTAGGTTATGAATCCAATAAGGAGACACATGTTAAGAATGATAAGACACACACAAGAATAAAAGGAAAGTTCAGTAAACATGTGAATTTTGTTAGAGCCAATAATGAAAAGGACACTTCTGACAAATGCTCTAATAATCACAAAAGTAAAGAGAATAATGTGTCTGAGACTAAACCAGTCAATATTGGGTTACTCTCACAGAAGTAACTTAAGGAAAAGTTGAAATCTGTCACCAACAAAAATAAACCCAAAAAGGTCAAAAGGAATAGAAATGGAAAAGTAGGAATTTTTAAGGAGAATGATTATAAGAATATTCATGATGCTCCTAGAAAAACCTGTTTCACATGTGGAAATTCTAGTCATCTTGCTATTGACTGCAGGCAGAATAAAAAGAAGGAACCTGAAAGATCTAGATCAGGAAATAGGAAACAAACTAGATATAGACCACAAAATCCTTGTTTTTACTATCGTAGTTTATGGCATTCTATTTACACATGTAAAGAATATCATAGTCTGTATTTCAATTATTATGAACTCTTGCCTCATTTGAATAAAACTCCAGTTTCTTCTAATTATTATGCTAAACAATAGTATGTAATAAAAGCTGATATAAGAAAGATAAACTCTATAAGAATTCTAGATTCGAAGCTTAATCCAAAACTGACTTAGGTAATTAGAGATAGTTAAAAATTTTAGACAACAACAAAAATGGATTAGGAAGAATTAGTAATTAACTTATTCATTCTTCTATCCATGTGCTTTTAGAAAATGATTGAATATCTGTAAATCTGCTTTACATCTGTTACACTTGTGTAGAATGGTTAAAGTAGATAATACAGAATTTTCTAATATGCATAACGTGCCTGAATTGGATAATTCTTATCTCTAATGCATTGACGCTGAAATTTTACCATGTGTTCTTATTTCAATGCTTGTTCAGTTAAATTTGAAAATGCATATCTTAGGGCTTGCATAATCTTACGCAAAACATGTATAAGAATCACAATAGGGTAAAGACTGCTAGTCCACCTTAAGTTAGGTTGGAATCACTAATCTCATAGCCTTAAGACTACTTTGTCAAGGCTACTGTAAATGAGAAGCGATCAGTCAAAGATAAGTTTGTGCATGTTAAGGTTGAAGCTGTTGTTACCACTATTTAAAGCAATATCTCTATCCCATCTGGACTCAATTGAAGTTGAGTACCAAGAAGCTTAATCATTTGTGATTGTAAAGTATGTAATAAAAGACAAAATTTATTTGATTTCGTGACATTTATTGTTCGAGGCATATGATCAAGATTGAAGCTCTACCATCATAATTGGTTGAGAAAGCCTACCCAATGGTAACCTTTGGAGATTACAGCAAAGGATGTATAAGGCATTTGGCTATATTTGGAATTTTCATCAGTGGAAGCATCTTTCTTATGGAAGGACTTAAGCACTATCTACAGGGCACTAGGGAATTCTTTGTCAAGGGTTTTCTGGAAAAGCATTGAAAAGGAAAAGTGTTTGATTTGAATCAAGAAAGATGGAAGCTCACTCAACTAGGAGTGAAAAAGTTTGTTCGTAGCTGACATGGATTTTGTATGCAAAGGTGAAGTCAACTTTTCAATAAAACTTTATTAGTAAAGAGTTAACTATGGCAAAAGAAGCTCTCACACTTGGTGAACAAGACAATGGATTCTCTGATAAAGATAAAATTGGTGAGATGATTGCTTCATTTGGAATTCTATCCAGAAGGACATTTAGAAGTATGTCATATAGGGAAGTCAATAAAAACATCACACTGAAGCAAATTATATCATGGAAGAAAAATGCTTAGTGGTGGTTGATGATAACCCTAGTTACAAGTTGGTGATGTTCGTGCATTCAACAGACAAAATGCACAGATGGTGATTGATCACATCAGGAAGATCAAGTTGGAAGAAAAGTAAGTTGTGAGAACTTTGAAGTCAGATATTGGAACTGAATTTCGTGCATGAAGTTTTAAATGAAGTCTGCACTGATAAAGGTACTTTGAAGCTGAAGCAATTAATACAGCATGCTGCTTTAATCAACAAAGATCATGAAAAGACATCTTATGAGTTAATGGCCAACCAGAAGTAAACACTGAAGCTCTTTCGTGTGTTTGGAGGAAATTGATATTTATTGAAGATTTATATGAGTATCTTGGCAAATTTGAAGTTAAGGCTCATGGAAAAATTTCATAGGCTACTCATTGAAGTCAAAAGCTTATGAGGCATATGTGATTGAAAACTAGAAGGTGGTTGAGAGTCTGAATGTATCGTCCAACTACACCAAGCTCTCAAGCGTTTAAATGAATGACTATTCTGAAACTTTGAAGTTTGACATCTTGTCACAGTCAAATTCAGATACTGATGATGAAACTGAGGTTGCAGAAGGAATCAACGATAATGATGGCGATTCAGATCCTATTAGTGGAAATGGTAGTGAATTTACACAACTCGTGAACTTTAATAGAATCCACTGAAAAAGGTGAAGGGTCTTCAACACATCCTAGCAGCAACTCAGGGGGAGCGAATAAAAGAAGGATCTACCAGTCATACTCAAAGGAATACATTAAGAACATATATATCCAGATAAAAGGTTTGAAGTCAAAGTCATTCATAGAGTCTAGTTCTTAGTAAACCAGATTATTGAGTAATGGCTAGAAGTGCTAATCAAAATGAACATATATTTTTCGGGTATATGAACTGAAGTGACAAGCTATAGAGGCATGATCAGCTCATTACTTATTCAAGTGCATACATACCATATATTTTATTCTCGATATGCCTATGTGCAAGTTTCCAAGTGGATACTAGAGAATCTTATCTTATAGCTAAGTTATGGATTGTTAGATATCTTAGGGGATCACCAATTCTTAGAATCAGGTACCCTAAAGATATTAGGTTTAATCTAATTGCCTATATAGATATAGATGATGCAGGTTGTAAGAAAGATAGTGAAGTCATTCCTAGAAGCTGTCAATTTCATGGAAAAAGTTGGATTCTTGTTGAAATGAGAAGAAGCACTCAATACACAGTTGCAGCAAAGGCAGAAATTAAAGCAACCTGTGAATGTAATACTCTGATCTTCTAGACAAGAAAACCACTTCAACTCCAAAAACTCTGCTGAATACTCTCTACACCAATTAAGGAATAAGTGCATGGACACTAGGTATCATTTCTTTCAAGATTGTCCTTAGTATAATAACTTATAGATCTTTGCTAAATAACTTGATGAATTTATTTTGTCTAAGTTGGTTAGTGAACTTGTGATATTATTTATGTACATATTTGTTGGAATTCCCATCTGCAAGGAATTCTTAAATGAGTTCACAAGTAATAAAATTTCCATATTTAAAGGACTTGTGAATTTGTTTGAAATCGGGTACCTCGTGTTTATTGCTACTAGTTTAATTATCATGCTTACAATGTTATAAGCCTATGTGGTAGTTAAATGATTTAGAATAAGTTAGCAGCATAATTATTTATTTGTTAAATATTTAATGAGTATTAGTCAATGATATCTTGCTTAATTGCTTTGATATTTTACTCTGATATTTTTAAATATTTTATTACAAATAATTGTGACACTTTCGATATTGGTGATATTATTTAGAATTTATGTCTTAAGTACTCAATGCATATTTCAAAACTCACTAACATTAAAGAAGAAGTATTTTCTAAGTTATGTGTATTAAATTCTCAATATTTTATATACTTAGAAAATATTTCTAAAATTTAATTTTATTTGCGAGAAGTTGTAATTAGGATCACAAATATTAAATGTCAATATTTACAGGATTTGTGAATTTATTTTCAACTATTTTCTCGAGCTTACGTATATCATTAATAATTGTTATGAGTATAATTGTAATATGCTTGAGTGACGATTATTAGATATAGCGTAGGAAGTTAGATGTTAATATTTAATTGTTAGGAATATATTCATTTGATGATGTACAAAATTCTAGAACATGAGTTAGCTTAGTTTATTTGCAATAAATCTTTCTAGTCTCTGAAATGTATAATCAGAGTCTAGATAGTCAATATTCGTGTTACTTGTACTTAGAAGAATTTCTGTATAAAGTAAAACCAGAGTCTGCATGAAGATCAGAGTCTGGAAGGTGATCAGAGTCTATAGACTATCGGAGTCTAAAATCTGTCAGAGTCTACAAATGATCAGAGTCTATAGTCTATCAGAGTCTATAGTCTGGCAGAGTCTGAAGATTTCAGAGTCTATAAAGTTAAAGCTAAATTTGGAAGATGATCACAGATAAGGGAAGTCTTCGAAGATAAAGCTAAAGATATTGCAGATATGCTATAAAAAGGAAAGAGAATTGCAGAAGGAAACTGTCAACTAATAATTTAGAATTCTATTCCTATTGTAATTTATCTTTCTGTTATTAGTTGATAGGCAGCTCTCTATATAAACTCTATGTAACCTAATTGTAAAAGTGTGGAAGTAAAAAGCATAATTTAGTTTGAGTGAAACCATGTGAGTGCATAGAGATAGAGAGAGTTACTGTGATAAACACAGAGAAGCTGCTAGGGTTTGTGTATACCCTATGAGAGTTTTGTATTTACAAATCAATAATACAAACAGTACTTATTCATATCTTTGTGGTTGATCTTTGTTCTTAATTCATATCAGTTTATTGATATTAAGTTGATTTTAAATCAGGTAGAAAAGACACACAAGTATTCAACCCCCCCTTCTACTTGTACAACTGGGAAAACAACTCCATACCACTCACTTATCTACACAATTATACTCTCATCAACAAAATACACTACACACAATATCTACTATACATATATGCAACATCTATGAGCCACTATACATATATACAATCCCCATTATCATCTACAACACAACCACTACAACACATTCTCATACACTATTCATACATTCTCTTATAGATTATATGGCTAAACNAAGGCAAAGTAACTGAAGAACACTTCATTGAAAAACCAAAGGCTGAATGGACAAAAGAGGACAAGGAGAATGTCCTTAAGGAGGTAAAGGTAAAAAACATACTCTTTAACAGTTTGAATTCTGTTCTTACAAACTATGTTATATCATGTCAAACTGCTAAGGAGATATGAACAAAACTTGAAGTGCACTGTCAAGGGACTAAAGATGTCAAGAAGAATGCTAGGTCTTTGCTAATTCAAGAGTATGAGTATTTTGAAGCAAAATCTGGAGAATCTATCACTGAGATGTATGATAGGTTTACAAAACTCTTGAATGAGATGGCTATGCTTGGTAAGGTTTATGATTCTGAAGATACAAACACCAAGTTTCTGAGAGCACTTCCTGAAGAGTGGGACAATAAGACTACAGCCATAAGGGAAGCTAGAGATTTGGATGAACTAACTCTAGAAGAATTGTATGGCAGACTCAAGACATATGATTTAGAGATGCAACAGAGGAAGAATAAGAAGTATGTGAAGACAAAATCTGTAGCACCCTTAATGGAGTCTGAGAAAGAACAACAGGAACAACCCA
>QRFB01000543.1:34366-53348 GCA_008931105.1 Oenanthe javanica | reverse complement strand
TACCCTGGTAGTTATTTATCGATCGATAAATGATTAATTCTTTATTTTATCTATCGATGGTAATAAAATTTCTACAGTTTTACTCATCCGTTGATCAAATTATAGCCGTTGGNTATTTTATCCATCGATGGTAATAGAATTTCTACAGTTTTATTCATCCGTTGATCAAATTATAGCCGTTGATTAATTACCTTATTTGTCAATAGATGAACATACCCATCGATTGTCATTTATAGTAATTAATTTTAACTCCTTTTTCCTCACAACGGCTATATCCTTAATTAAAACTGTCTACTCAATTCTTCTTAATCACAGAAAATATAAATAGCAACAATAATTATTGTTTCATTCTCAATTACTATTTTACATTCTATCTCTAATTGTTGTATCTCTGTCTCTCTCTCTCAAGTTTCTTTTTGTTTGACAAATCCACTCATCCGGTTTCAAGTTTTTTTTAATAACTCAAGAATCAGTAATGGCACCTCAAAAGAAGATTGTTTCCTCAACTGGGTTCACCTATGAACAAAACAACTTCACTGCATATCTAACTGTGGATGATGCTCCCGTAGATTTTCATCCATTGATGAGATTTCTGGGAGACTGCAAAGTGTCCAAAGCACTAAGTGAAGCACCAACAATAGTCTGTTCGTTTGTTGAAGAACTATGAAACTCTGCAGAAGTATCACAAGATGGGAAGGTAATCTCCTATACTTGTAGAGGTAACTCTTATACTATTAAATGTACTGTTTTATCTGAATGCTTAATATTACCTGAAAATAATTGTGATAGGTCGCCAACTGAAGATGAAATTAGGGACATGTTAGAATCTGTTAATTATGTTAATGCTAAAACTGGATTAGGTGAGGTTGTTAGAAAAAATCTTAGAAAGGAATGGAGCTATTTTTTTGATGCTATTATTAAAGTATTTTCTGGCAAAATAAGTAATTTTGATGCAATTACCACAAGTATGCAAGAAATTGTTTATTCTGTCCTGTTTAATAAATACTTCAATTTTAGCACATTACTCATAAATGAATTAACTGCTAAGTTAGGAACCAAGGCTTCTAGGAAAATAACATTTATTTTGCTAGATTCTTTATGCTGTTAATTAATGCCTCCATTGGAGAATATGAGATTAGTGCAGATATGGAGACACTAGAGCCATGGATGCAAAACAAAAGGGTCTTCAAGGATCTGGTGAGAATCAACTTACATCCTAAGTTGTGCCTCATTTGTCCTCCTTNAAGTATGCAAGAAATTGCTTATTCTGTCCTGTTTGATAAGTACTTCAATTTTAGCACATTACTCCTAAATGAATTAACTGCTAAGTTAGGAACCAAGGCCTCTAGGAAAAATAACATTTATTTTGCTAGATTCTTTATGCTGTTAATTAATGCCTCCATTGGAGAATATGAGATTAGTGCAGATATGGAGACACTAGAGCCATGGATGCAAAACAAAAGGGTCTTCAAGGATCTGGTGAGAATCAACTTACATCCTAAGTTGTGCCTCATTTGTCCTCCTTTTGTGGAGGTATATCTAAAGAAACTCAATTTCTCATTTTCTTCCTCTGGTATTCAAATTTCTTTGCCTTCTGCAACAATGGAGGGAGATGGAAATGCCCCCATCCCTCCTACCCAAGTTGCACAACCTTCCAAACACAAATCTAAACAAACCACCTCAGTAGTTTCTCAAAAGACTACTATTGTAAAAACTAAGAAAAGAAAAACAACTGAGGGGAGTGTGAAGGTGGTTGATAAGGGTGAGGGAACTGACCAACATCAAGAAAGCCAGAAGAATAAGTAGGAGAGGTTGAGAGTGTCCAGCCAGCCACCAGCCCAATCTCCCAACAGATTGAGGCTGTAATAAAGGATTTGAACACATCCCTAGTTGCACCTTCTCAACAAGGTGTAACTATTGAAAAGAGGTCTCAACCAGGACCATTAGATGGGGGTAAGGGTCACAAAGTTCTACATCCATACAAAAGGAGAAAGAAGGATAAAAATATTGTACAGGGAACACACACACCTGCAAAGCCAAATGCAAATTTGGTGGAGCCTTCAGTTTGTTCTTTTGATGTGTCTCAGAATTTTCCTAAGGCACAACCCCACTCTCTATCTATTTCTTCTCCTCAATCCCCCTCAAAATCTATTTTTTCAGAAGCATTGTTGATTGACAACTTCAATGTTTCAAATTCACCCTCTTTGCAACTCAGGGTGGAGCCAACACTCTCACCTGCATCACCAAATAAGGTTAACACCTTGGTTGATCAGGAAAATACTGAAAATTCTCTCAAGTCAATGGATATTATTCAATCAACTGATAATTTCCAACATCCATTGACTAGTTCACTTCCATCGATGGATATCCTTACATCCATCGACGAGCTCCCATCAACGGATATTCATCCATCGATGGATATTTCTTATCCATCGATTGACACCTTAATTCCAATTCATGAATCATCCAATGAAACACTTCAAGTGGCCAATACTCTACTAGGATTGAGTGGAGTGGGTGAGGTGTGTGAGAGGCAAGGTTTGCATACCTTGGCAAAAGGAGAGTGTGAATGAGGGGCATTCAAATTCTTCTGAGGTGGCAAAAGGAGAGGGTGTGAGTAAAGAGAGTTCCACCTTAGAAGGTGATGCAAAAAGATAGGAAAGCAAGGGAGAGGTGAGAATCCAGGATGAGATCCTGATGTAAAAATAGGGAGAAGAGAGTGAGAGAGAAAAGAATAGAGAGAAAACAATTTCACCATCTCATGAAACATCAACTTCTAAAACTGAGCAGGTTGCAGCAGAACTCACCCAGGAGTTGGGGTTAGAGTCAGGGGCAGCTGGAGGAAATGGAGTCCCTGCAGAAGTTGCAGATGCCCACATGGAAGTGGATGATGAGATTGAAGTCAACCTTGATGCTTCAACCTTTCACCATGAAGATCCACACTATCAAGAATTAGCAGCAACCACTAATTAAGTAGCTGAACAAATGTTGGGATTGGTGCAGACAGAAGAACAATTCAGGAGTGGAAAGGAGCATCTAGCTAGTCAACCTGATGATGTATCCCACATGAATCCTGAAGACTTTGAAGATAGTTCTGATGATGAACTTCTAGACCCAGATGTGGCCAGTGATGAAACAAGTTTGGGAGACTGTAGAGGTTGATATTTGTGTTTGGGTGTCAGATTTTGGATTGTGACTTAGGTTAGAATCAGAGGGTGCTAAACTCTGAGTCATAGTCACTAATAAGAAATCCCTCCCATACATGATAAGCATTCTCTGATGTAAGAGAAGCCTGACCCATGTGGGATAAAAAAGTTTGAGAATTTTACCTTCAACCTCTTTCTTTGAATCTTTTCTTGAAAGGTCAGTAAAAATTCTTTTATTCATACAAAAACTGGTTAAACTCTGATCACTATCAAAACTAACTTCAGGCAAAAAATGGCTAAAAATTAACTATAGAAATCTAGCAAAATATATAGTATGAGCATCATCATCTATTTTACTAGCTAATTGCCTAATTATTAGACATGGAAAATTAAAATTCAAGTTATGGGTCAGAGAATACCCAATTTGTTTGAGGCAGCTGTGGAATGTCATCAAAATTCGTGCATTTAGCTATGAAAGCCCTTGTAATGCAGTTGAAGAAGAAACTCCAATCTCTTCTTAGATGGGGCCTTGTCAAACTCCCCAGTTTAGATAGGCTTCCACCATAGCCTATTGTTCGAAAGAACTCCTTAATCTATTCATCATTTACCAAATCATCACATACAACTACTTCTAGAAGATGAAGGGCTTGTCAAACCACTGCATGAGTTATTGAATGAGTCTCATTGCATTTAAATGTGATGATAGGCTCTTCATTATCACCAGCATTATTAAACTTAGTAGTTGAGCAGATTTTAAGCAGAGTTTGAGCAGAGAAATTATTAGGTTCTCGAAGAGCATACCCAACGTAGCTGTTCTGTAAGAAGTCTTGAACAACATGATAATCTTGAGGTGCTTCAGTTTTATTCAGAAGGGAAATATAATTAGTTGTAGCAAAAGTATAGTTTTGGAATGAAAGACCTTTGGATGCCATTGAAATACAGAGATTTGTAGTTTTAAGAAATTAGGGTTTGTATGAAACGAGAGAGAAAGAGAATAATAAGATACAGGTGTATTATTCAAAGTGAAGATATGAAATAAAATATTCCCTCTCAATTGCATATAGAGAATAGTGGGACACGTGGCAAGAAATTATTGGAAAAGTAATGAGTGGTGCAATTATCAAAATATAGCATGTATGTGTTTATCTTTGTCTAAAAAATAAACCGATCAAAATGAGAAACACGCGCCTTGTGATTAGTCCAATCAGAGAATAAAAATTATGATGTCATAAAATGAGATATGATGTCATAAATAAATCTTAGAGTTTAACATGTAATCATAGTTTAGAGCAAATAGAGATTAAAGTAAACAGAGTTTATCATGTAGAATGAAATTAGAGTTTATAGCAATAAGAGTTTAGCATATGAAATTTGAATCAGAGTTTACCATACTCTGATAGAGTTTACCATAAACACTAATAACTTGTGATCAGAGATTAGATTTTCCAATGATCAGAGTTTACTTCATTTCCATCAGAGTTTACCACATACTCTAATAGAGTTTATCATATACTCTGATTGTTTACTATTTTGTAAAAGTTGTTTCACACAGGGGCTTGGTGAATATGTCTGCTAACTGTTGATCTGAGGGAACAAAATGCATTTCAATTGTTCCTTTCATGACATGTTCCCTTATGAAATGATATATGATACTGATGTATTTTGTCAGAGAATGTTGAACTGGATTTCCTGTCATTGCAATAGCACTTTGATTATCACAATAAATAGGAATTTTTGAAAAGTTCAAACCATAATCTAACAGTTGATTTCTCATCCATAAGATTTGTGCACAACAGCTTCTTGCAGCTATATATTCAGCATCTGTTGTTGATGTTGAGATAGATTTCTGTTTCTTACTGAACCATGACACAATTCTCCCTCCTAAAAATTGACAACTACCACTTGTGTTTTTCCTATCAATTTTGCATCCTACAAATTCAGCATCTGAATAGCCTATTAATTTAAAGTTAGAGTCTCTTGGATACCATAAGCCAAGATTAATGGTGCCTTTGAGATATCTATTTTTTTTTTAACAACAATCAAATGAGGTTCCCTTGGATTTGCCTAAAATTTACCACATAGACAAGTTGCAAACATAATGTCTAGTCTACTTGCAGTTAAATATAGTAGAGATCCAATCATTCATCTGTATGCTTTAATATCTACAGGCTCTCTAGTGTCTTGATCGAGCTTTGTTGTAGTAGTCATGGGAGTTGTAGCAGATGCAGAGTCTTGCATTTGAAATTTAGTGAGTAGATTCTTTGTATATTTAGACTAATTTATGAAAATACCTTCTTCAGTCTGTTTTACTTATAACCCTAGAAAATAACTCAATTCCCCCATCATACTCATTTGGTACTTGGACTACATTAGCTTTGAAAATCTTTTACAGAGCTTTTATTTAGTGGAACAAAATATAATATCATCAACATATATTTAAACCAATTATAAATCCTTACCTTGAGTTCTATAAAACAAGGTTTTGTCAAATGTACCTCTTGTAAAAACCACTTTCAAGTAAAAATTGAGCCAGAGTTTTATACCAGGCTCTTGGGGCTTGTTTGAGTCCATATAAAGCTTTATCCAGTCTGTAGACATTATTTGGAAATTTTGGATTGACAAAGCCATGTGGTTGTTCAACATAAACTTTTTCTTCGAGTTCTCCATTTAAAAATGTACTTTTAACATCCATCTGGTAGACCTTGANAGTTCACCATTTAAAAATGTACTTTTAACATCCATCTGGTAGACCTTGAATTTCTTATGTGCAGCATAAGCAAGAAAATTTTAGATTGCCTCAAGTCTAGCTACAGGTGCAAAGGTTTCATCATAATCAGTACCTTCTTATTGAGAGTAACCTTTGGCAACTAGTCTTGCTTTGTTTCTAGTAATGATTCCATCAGAGTCTGACTTGTTTCTAAAAAACCACTTTGTGCCAACAATTGATCTATTCTTTGGCCTTGGAACTAGGGTCCAAACTTCATTTCTTTCAAAATCATTTAATTCTTCTTGCATTGCAGTAACCCAATCTACATCTTTCAAAGCATCTTCAACCTTCTTTGGTTCTGTTTGAGAAAGAAAACTATGAAATAAACATTTATTTTGAGTAGTTTTTTTTGTCTGTACTCCACTTTCTAGATCACCAATAATCAAGTCAGGTGTGTGATCTTTGGTCCATTTTCTTGGATGTGGAAGATTTCTTGAACTAGATGCTCCCCCATGATTTGTGCCTTCATAGAATGATTCTTCTGTAAATGATGATCCCCTCCCTAAAGTTATGCTTCCATCAGTGTTTGATTTCTCAGAGTTTATGTACTCAGAGTTTGAATGATCAGAGTTTGAGTGATCATTGTTTGTGGTTTTAAAGTTTGATTAATCATAGTTTAGGGTTTCAGAGTTTGTGTTGGTCAGAGTTTGGTCAGACTCTGATATTTCAATAACTGAGGTTTGGTCTCCAATATCAGTAATTGATTGATGTTGCTCCCCCTCAACATGTGCAAAATCTTCAATTTCTATTTCAATTATTTCTGAATCAAAGTTTAAGGGATCAGAGTTTAACAAAGCAAATTTTGGTTCAACAGTGTTTAACTCATCAGTGTTTAGCTCAACATAGTTTGTGTTCTACAATTCATTCTCAAATCTCAAAGTTTCCTAAGCATCTTCATCATGTGATCAAGCTATTTTTCCTTCATCAAAAGAGACATTAATTGATTCCATGACTGCCCTTGTCCTTAAATTGAACACTTTAAATGCCCTTGAAGAGGTTTTAGAAGTTGTAGCATAACCAACAAAAATTCATTCATCTGTTTTGAGTTCAAATTTCTTCAATTGTTTAGGATGTGTTTTGAGAATAAAACACTTGCTTCCAAAGATGTGAAAGTATTTAACATTTATCTTTCTTCCCTTCAAAGTTTCATATGGAGTCATTCCATGTTTATTTATCAAGGTGCAATTCTGAGTAATGCATGCAGTATTCACAGCTTCTGCCCAAAAACAACTAGGTAGATTTGCTCCTTCTAGGATTGTTTTGGCATCTTCAATTAGAGTTCTATACTTTCTTTCAACTACAACATTTTGTTGAGGTGTGCCAGGTGCTGAGAATTGTTGAATGATTCCTTTTGTTGAGCAGGATTCCTCCATTGCAGAGTTCTTAAACTCTATTCCATTGTCACTCCTTAAGTTCTTTACCTTGTGTGGTGATCCATTTTCAATCATTGCAATATGATCAATAATTATCTCTGCAATTTCATCCTTTTTATGTAAAATGTACACCCAGGTAAATCTAGTGTAATCATCAACTATCACTAGAGTATATTTCTTCTTTCCAATGGACATAATATTGACAGGACCAAATAAATCAAGGTGCAAAAGATGAAAAGGTTGATCAATAGAATTTTTAGTTTTTCTCTTGAAAGATGTCTTCTTTTGTTTGGCCTTTTGATATGAATCACAGAGTCCATCAGGATGAAATTGAACTTTTGGAAGACCTCTTACTAGATCCTTTTCATTAATTCATTAATATTTCCAAAGTTCAAATGACATAGCTTCGTGTGCCAATTCCAGCTTTCCAGAGATGATGCCTTTTCAAGTAAACAAGTTAAAGGACCATCAGAGTTTACATCCAAGCTAGCTTCAAATAAGTTGTTATGTCTGTGACCTATGAGAACTACTTTGTCATCCTTCTTGCTTTCCACTTCACAATGAGTTCTATAAAATTCCATAGAATAGACTCTGTCTATCATTTTATTCATACTTAATAGATTATGTTTGAGTCCTTCAACCAGAGCTACATTCTCAATGATGATATTTACAATAATAATATTTTCATATCCCAGTGTTCTTCCTACGTTGCCATCACCATAAGATACTGATGGGTCAGCCTTCTCCTCAAACTCTGAAAGCAGGGATTTGTTTCCAGTCATCTGTGCAGAACATCCACTATCAATCACTAGGATGTTTTTCTTGTTTCCCTGCAATCAGTTAATGCAAATTAATTAGTAGGTTTGGGGACCCAAACAAGTTAGGGTCCTTTCTTTTGAAAATTTGTTAACTCTTGCAATAGATGTATTTTTATCAGAGTTTATGTTAACAGAGTTTACATGATCAAAGTTTTCATTATCAGAGTTTATACTGTCAGAGTTTACTTTTCTTTTATCAGATTTTATCACATAAATTTGTTTGACAGCATGTTTTGGAGATATATTTATTTAAGGCAATGGTTCATAATAATTGTAATACAAACTATGATATTCTTTGCATGTATAAATGGAATGACATAAACTACCACAATGAAAACAGGGATTTTGTGGTCTATATCTAGTTTGTTTTCTAGTATCTAAACTAGGTCTCTCGGGTTCCTTCTTTTTGTTTAGTTTGCAGTCAATGGCAAGGTGATTTGGATTACCACAAGTAAAACATGTTTTTCTAGGAGCATTAGGGATATACTTATAGTTATTCTCCTTAGTAATTCCTAATTTGCCATTTCTATTTCTTTTTACCTTTTTAGGTTTGTTTTTATTAGTGTCTGCCTTCAACTTTTCACAAGTTGCTTCTGAGATAGTAATCCTATATTCACCTTTTTATTATCTGACACACTATTATTTTTAGAGCATTCACTAAGAGTTTTCTTTTCATTACTAGCTCTAAAAAATTTCACAAGTTTATTCAACATTCGTTTTGTGTGAGTTTCAGTGTGTGTATCCTTGTTAGATTCATAACCTAAGGCAGAAGTCCAATTCTTTTCAGAAAGCATTTGTTGGACTTTCTTGTCAGAGTTTGTCCAAACACTGAAAGTCTCCTTTTCCTTAGCTATCTCAGATTTCAGATATTCAACTTGAATTTCTAATTGAGTTTGCATGTGTATTGCATTTTCAAAGTCTTTTTTAATGT
The DNA here is from genome assembly GCA_008931105.1 of Oenanthe javanica. Classification (NCBI taxonomy): domain Eukaryota; kingdom Viridiplantae; phylum Streptophyta; class Magnoliopsida; order Apiales; family Apiaceae; genus Oenanthe; species Oenanthe javanica. The sequence goes on along the minus strand of QRFB01000543.1, from coordinate 44,313 downwards.
TAAGTATGTTAGAATTTTCAGATTCAAGAGAGTTATTCCTAGCAGTCAGAGTTTATATCTCAGATTTTAATCTTTCATTTTCAAGAGATTGTGATTTAAAACTAACATGCAATGATCTAAAGAAAGACTTTAATTCACAGATATTTTCAGTATCAAGATTAAACACAGAGTTTGGTACCTTGTCAGAGTTTAGGATGGGAGCATCAGAGTTTGTCATGAGAGCATAATTTATTTCCTCTTCAGAATTTGAGGAATCCATCCAATCTTTCTTTGATGTGATGAGTTTTTTTCCAGATTCCTTGCTTCTGCACTCAGTAGCAAAGTGCCCCCATCTTATTACACTTGTAACACTTGACTTTTGATTTGTCAAGAGTTTTTGATTTTCCATCTCTATCTTCTCTTTTTCTGAATCTGTATTTCTTATCTGATTCTCCTTGCTTCTTTTGGAAGATCCCTTGCTTTCTGTACTTCCTATATTTCATTTTCTTGAAGCCTTTGACAATTATAGCAATCATCTTCATTATGTTAGAATTTGAAGAATCATTTAGAGTTTACATCAGAGTTTGCCTCAAACTCTGATTCACTATTTTCTTTTATCACATCTTTTCCTTTTCTTGTTGAAGCTTTTAGGACTTGTTCTTTTGGTTCTTCAACTTTGGCCTCAACATTCAAGGCAACAGATTTTGCCTTGCTACTTTTCATGTTCCTTCTTTGTTGTAATTCTAAATCACGAGTCTTCAATCTTCCATAAACTTCATCAAGAGACATCTCATCTAGATCATCTCTATCTCTTATTAAAGATGTTTGTAGATCCCATTCTTTTGGAAGAGCCCTTAGAAACTGGGTGTTTGAATCTTCATTGTCATACACCTTATCCACCAAAAGCAAGTTGTTCAACAAAGTTAGAAATCCGTCATAGATATCTGTGAGGGATTCATTCTATTTTGCCTCAAAGTATTCATATTCTTGAATTAAAACAGATCTTCTATTTTTCTTGATTTCCTTGGTTCCTTGACATTTAACCTCCACAGCATCCCAGATCTCTTTTGTTGTTTTGCATGATATTATCATGTTGGACATCACAGAGTCAAGACTGTTATGCAGTATGTTCCTTACCTTGGCATCTTTGAGGACTTCTAATTTTTCTTCATTGGTCCATTCTTTCTTGTCCTTCAAGGTGTAATATTCAGGGACTTGTCTTCTTTCCATAATTGTAGATGACACTAGTTTTGTTGGTAGATACTGACCTGTATGGATTCTGTCTAAATAATCAGGATCAGTTGCTTTCATGAACATCATCATCTTTACCCTCTATGTAGGGTATTCAGCCTTCTTCAATATTGGGATCCTAATGCTTTCATACTTGTTTCCAGACATGTTTATACGATCTTTGAGTTGTAATTAACTGTCTGCTCTGATACCAATTGTTTGCCCAGAAAGATAATCTATTACAGAAGGGGGTTGAATGTAATAGTACCTAATAATTGATCAAGAACACAAGTATGTAAAAGAAACACTGTTTTGTATTAAAGATAATGAATGGAATACAAAACTCTCTCAAGAAATTCTTTGTTCTCAAAAGCTGCTAGGTTATAAAAAAATAAGACTTGAAAGTTACAATAATGTTAACCAATGTCTGTGTTTATATATACACAGTTACAATTCAATTACAAAACAGATTATGAAAAGAATAGCTTTAATAAGAAAATAGACTTGTATTTGGATTCCTTCTTCACTATCCTAATCATACTCTAATTTGATTGTTTCTTCACAAACTCTGATATGTAAACTCTGTCGGTTATCATTATCTGATTTGAGCATTTATGTTAGAGTAAACTCTGATTGAGTATTCTCAGATAGAGTAAACTCTGACCGATAGTTTCCTTAAACTCTGATGACGTCAGCAATGTAAACTCTGATCTTTATTCTCTGACAGCATCAGTGTTTGTTTTCTAACAAGCCATTTACTTGAATACCTATAATAAAATAGAGAAAGTTATTGAATTGGGGATATAATTGAAAAAAAGAAGTGCGGGATTTGTAGGAATTATAATATTAATAGATTTTAATTAATTGCCTAAATAAATATTTTTTGTACTTTTATTTTGAAAGAAAATAAATGCATTTAAATTAATAATAAAATTTTGATATTGACAAATAAAAAATCCAAGATAAAGAAAATAGAAAAATTTATGAAAAATTATCTTTTGTAATTTTATTTTGAAAGAAAATAAATGCATTTAAATTAATAATAAAATTTTGATATTGACAAATAAAAAATCCAAGATAAAGAAAATAGAAAAATTTATGAAAAATTATCTTTTGTAATTTTATTTTGAAAGAAAATAAATGCATTTAAATTAATAATAAAATTTTGATATTGACAAATAAAAAATCCAAGATAAAGAAAATAGAAAAATTTATGAAAAATTATCTTTTGTAATTTTATTTTGAAAGAAAATAAATGCATTTAAATTAATAATAAAATTTTGATATTGACAAATAAAAAATCCAAGATAAAGAAAATAGAAAAATTTATGAAAAATTATCTTTTGTAATTTTATTTTGAAAGAAAATAAATGCATTTAAATTAATAATAAAATTTTGATATTGACAAATAAAAAATCCAAGATAAAGAAAATAGAAAAATTTATGAAAAATTATCTTTTGTAATTTTATTTTGAAAGAAAATAAATGCATTTAAATTAATAATAAAATTTTGATATTGACAAATAAAAAATCCAAGATAAAGAAAATAGAAAAATTTATGAAAAATTATCTTTTGTAATTTTATTTTGAAAGAAAACAAATGCATTTAAATTAATAATAAAATTTTGATATTGACAAAAAAATCCAAGATAAAGAAAATAAAATGGATTGATTTAGAATATTATTATTTCATTTCTTAAAATAGTTTATATTAAATTTGAATATCAAATATAAGAATAATTAGTTAATATTAAAATTATAATTAATTAGATAGTGGGTTCCAATCATTAAAGAGTGAGATATAGTAATACAATTGAATTAATTGTTTGAATTAGTTATTTACTTGAATACCCTTAATAAAGTAGAAGAATTATTGAATTGGGGATATAATTGGAAAAATAAAAATGCAGGATTAGTAGAAATTATAATATTAATAGATTTCTGGAGACATCTATGTATGACTTTCTGTTAGATGATAAATTTATAGAATGAAATAAACTCATTTATTAGTATTGTATTTACATATAACTCATTTATCATTCATGAGTATGTATCTCCTAAAAAAAATTATATATTATAAAAATTGATATAACTATGCCTCGACTTTTGTGTCTACCAAAAAAGAATCGGTTTTTTTAAATATGTCCCATTTCAAATCCTGATTTATAAATATATCTCATTTATAGTTATATTTACAAATATATTCTATATTCAAATATTTTACAATTTTAAATTAATCATAGTTAAGTTTACTATTTTATTATTTTTAAATGACATCTATAACCTTTATTATTAATAAATGAATTGATATTTTACACCTCTTGATTATTTATTGAACTCGAAAATACATGATTATAATTCATAAACACAACACAACTTAATAAACAAGAGACAAAATGATCTCCATGTCATTAATTTGGGACATATTATACAAATTCTCAAAAGAGTAATGCTAGGAAATCAAACCAATTTCTTAAAAAAGTTTTCTAAAATGATGTGTCGGGATGTATACGATAAAATGTGTAGTTTTAATTGATATTATTTATACATTTAGAAAAAATTGTTTTGTTCCTTATCATTGCTCTTTCCAAAAAGAAGGGTCGGAGGACTATAAAAGTGGCCCACAATAGACTATCGGTAGAGAAAGGGTTCATTAATAGCAATTGTCTGGACTCCGGGGCTCATTAACGTTACAAACTTGCCCACAAGCCCGTGTTTCAAATTTTATAAGCTTGTCTAAAGATTGATATAATAAATCAATTTAACATGAAAATTCATATATTTGGGTTTTATTTATTTCGTGCAAAATATTTGAAATATTTTGTTTAATTTTCCGATATTTGTTTCGAAAATTTAGCAAAAAGATTATGCACAAGTAAAATAAAAGATAGATATAATTTGGTGTATGAAATTAAACTAAAATGTATTCTTAAGTACAATATTTTTGCGTCAACTGAACATTGTTATTTTTTCTAATGAAAAATTTAAAATATATTCTGTTGATTGAAAAATTTCTTATCGACTAAATTATTATCAAATTAAAATTAAAAAATTCAAAAGTTATTAACTCTGTTCAAAACATGACGCAACAACACAATTCACGGCTTAAATTAGTTTTGTATAATATAGCTAGATGCCTGGGTTTTAAGTTCTTATTTAAATAATTTTGGTTTGTTTTAATGTATGAGATCGGAAATTTGCAGCCCCAGCCTTATTACAATATTTGATTCACCGGTAAGAATTTATATGAGATCGTATTTATGTCGTTTTTTTAATATATTCGATTAAATAGATGTATATTTTTTATGATTATAACAAATTATTAATTAATTGAATAAAAAATTATATATTTTAAATATGTGCGCGAAAAATACTCTATATCGTAAAATTTATTCAACGATCGTAATTTCAATGATGGAAAATTTAATTTGACCTATTTTATAATGTATTTGTTAAATTATAATTATTTTTATAGATATCATACAATTTTTAATTTATAAATTCTTTACTATAATTTTAAATATATATATATATAATAATAATTTATTATTGGTTAAATAAATATGACAAAGTTGATTATATCTTACACATATATAGAGCAGAGTTAATACGTTTTGGTCGGGGTGAAAAACTAAATTTCTAAATATTATTAGTTATTTAGTTAATTGATTAAGATTCAATTTTTTATGAGTATAATAATTAAATTAATAGTATTTATAAATCAAGTATTTAAAATTTGATTATCAATCAATATTAATAATTAATTTAATATTTAATAAGAAATAATATATTAAATTTTGAGATAATTTTTTCAGTCTCTAACATTTTTCTTCATTATAACTGGTTTAGTGGCTTCACACCAACAGATCAGGCAAGTCAGGAACATTTGAATTAGAATTATGTACGGATCTACAGATCTTTAAAGTTCGAAATTCGAAATCATATCCTATCCGATTTTAAAAAAGAATTAAAAATTTTGGTTTGAAAATAGCACAGCCCAACGGCCTTGAACAGATTTCTTATTTTTGATCAAAATCCAACCCAATCTCAAATCGGAAAAATCTATATTTAAGTCTGGATTTGTATAAAATTTAAATCCAGTCCAAATCCCGATAAAACCTGATTTAAGCCTGTATAAAATCCGTAAAAAACTCGAATTTTTTAATCAATTTTAAAAATATACAATAACTTTAATAAACTCTAAAATTATTAATATATAAATTAAAAAAGCCCAACAAAAACCGGTCTGACCAATTCGACCCAACCACATACCTTAAATGGACCTTATTTTTTACAGTAGCTCAACCCGATTTTTAAGCCTGACCCTAAAGAAATCTAGAGCTTTTTAAAATTCAGGTAAAATCCGATCCGCTAGACTATTTGTACATCTCTATATGGGTCGGTAAAATTGACTAAGCTTGACTTTATTTTCGGCCAACTTAAATTAAATTGTTATATTTAATATATATTTGAGTTAAAAAAATTAATTTGACATTTTATGGGTTGCATATGTATTTTAATTTTTTCGGCTTTCCATCCTAAATCGATTGTAATATATGTTATTTTTGTAATTTTGCATGTGTTATTGATATTATTATATATCTATATGTGTAATTATTATTGTATATCTAACCGACCATAGAGTTGCTTGTTCTTATGATTGTCTCAAATCACTTTGAAGTGGAAATATATTTTATGAATTCATTTGAATATTGGTGCTTTTATTTAGTGATTTCTCTATTCAAATCTCTAATTTATATTATATTGCTAAAAATTATTGTAAATCTCTAATTTATTAAAAATTAAGATTGATTAGTTGATAATTTGATTTATAATATTTAAAATAAAATAATAATATTAAATATAAATATATCAAATCTTTCTTAAATGAAGATCTACGAGGAATAAGCACCTAACACTTGTATATGATCGATAATAAACAAGCTCACTAATAACTAATAAGGCAGCATAACCTGATAACCATTCGTAAACATTTTACTATCATTTATGACGGAAGCAAAATCTTCATCTCGTCGCATATAATAAGGGGAAATCGCAACCATGGGGTAAAGTAAAGGCATCGATTAAATAAAATTTTATATATTATAGTTAGTTTTTAAAAACTCGAAATATGTTTCATAAAAAAAAAACTCGAAATATGTACATATATATGTTACATATAATTTAATTCATTTTATAAATTTTTATTTATCATCAAACAAATTATTCTACTTAATTTATTTCCAATCACCCTTTAACAAATTTATTTGACACGAAAAAATATTATACATACTAACATAAAATTTGAGTTTTACAAAATTTTAATATAAAATTCTATATCAATATTAATAAAAATATAATATAAAAATTATGTTTATTTAAATTTTAGTTAATCCGGATTATAAACTTATATATATATATATATATGTTGTAATCAAATTTGAATTTTTTATAAACAAAATTAAATTACATATTTATTATTTGTAAGTTGAATTAAATATTTTCCAATCAAATTTTAATTAAATAATGTTACCAAAATGCTTTAAACCCGACCCGCCCTATAAACGCCCCCATCCACCAACCACACTTGTTTCGTATATCTTCATCAACCTTTGATTAAATGATGCGGGTCACGGGGCTATTTGGGGCCCATCATGTGTGTGTCTATATATATATATATATATGAGTAATAATAAAAACGTCAAATATTGTTCTAATTTTTTTTATCAAATAATATAACATATGACTTGTTTTAATTCGGGAATGCACATGTATGCATCTGAGTTTCATATTATTATAAGAAATTACTAATTACATGGTATGACAACTCAACATTTGAAATAAATTTTGAAATAATTTTTGGGATGTGTTACATTTTTCTATATATATACACTCCGTAATTATAAAGCAAAGAATCCAAGCAAGTGTGGGCCCAAGATCCGTCTATCAAGGCAATTAACTTAATCAGATCCTTTGGGTCCTACTACTATTTGGTGTCCCAGACTCTTTCGCACGATACCCATTCTCTAAGGTGATATTGCCGACGTGTTTTCTAGTCCCAAATAAATTAGATTTTATGTTAATCTATTAAATTTATTATCAATTTATTATTAATTACTTTCCAAAATTTACTTAAATTACCATTACTCTTTCTCCACGTGTAATATATTTTCCTGTTTATTTTTGTGTTTTGCACTATATTGAGTCGACTCATTCAATTTGGGTTTTATCCGCTCTAGTTTAGCTGCGGCAACTCCGGAAATAGAGTGTAGCTAACTCCCGTTTTCTCCTCCAATTCCTATATTTAAAATTTTAATTTCTTTTATAATATGAAAACCGAATACACACCATGATTATCTTTCTTTCAATCCAATATCAAAAATTAAAAGTATATTTTAAAAGGGGTTTCACCCGAATAAAAGAAATCACCGTTAATTACGATTGATCGTGTTTTAAAAAATTGCAATAAACGAGAATCAAATTCAAAATCGCCGACTTTTTCTTTGATTCTCAAGTTCTTCAATTATAAATACACGACGCTTACAGAGATATATTTTGAAACCCTCATTCTTAAGTATTGTTTTGGAATTAGTATTGAGTATTAGCAACTCATTCAATTATAACTTCTCTAATTTTGAATTACCAGATGTAAATGTTGTTAAGCTATTTTTTAAAGCGATATGTATATATTTCATAAACATGTTATTAGAGCTTCTAACGTTCATATATTGTATATAGGTACACTCAATTACTATTTTTATCATTCGTATATATTTTCATAGAATGTTATGTATATTTATATTTAGGGTTTTGTAAAAAAAAGAATTTTCTAAGGTGTGTTAAGGAACCGAGAAATAAGATTCATGTAACTAAATCTCATAGTTAGCTGAAGTTTTGTCGAATTTGGATTTTGAGTATGTATCGTTTAAGGCGCATCCAAAATCTTGAAGAAGTCACATTTATTAGGAGATTAATAGTGCCGTCGTCATCCTCAATTGACTACAAGGTAGCACTTAGTGGTGAAGATTGAAGAATATAAACATATGTATAAAAACTTTTAAAACAAGTCCTCATCCAAATTTTAATATTTGAAGTAGAATATGTTGCATATATAGAACATATCATCTAACTAATTTGTATATAAAATCTTGATCTCAACAACACAAGTACATGTAAATCTTCATTGTGTTTTGATATGGACCAAAACAATCCATTCATAGTGGTTTGGGTGTGTTACGGATCAAAAACGAGGTGTCTTTAATACGTAATTAATGCTAGGGTTTGGGGGAGCTTCAAGCTTTAATGGCTGCACTAACGTTTCGTGACTTAGCTCAGGTCCTCGTTAACTGCCTACGTATATCAGTTCGTATGAGAATCAAGCCATGACGTAGTTCTAATGTTGACGTGTTAGGCCCTTTATATAGGCGCATGGAGGCCTTGGAATCAGATTAGGGTTAGGAGACTGGGGGGCCAAGTCTCCTAGTAGCAGGGGTATCCAAAACCTTATAGGAATGAGAGTCCTTGTCGGACTCCTCCCACGTTTGGGCTCCTAGATCCTTCTAGGATGAAGGCCTTCAACAGGCTTTTTGGGCCTTTTCTGGGCCTTTATTAAATAATTACGAAATTAATTATTAAAAAGGGCTTACTGGGCCTATGGCTTCCACGGAGCTTCGCGGACTGGACCCAACAATCCAGCTATTACATTCCTAGTTTGTTTCGAGGGCCTAAAACCTTTGGACCATGCCAGGCCTAATAAATGCTATATTTATTATTTTTTTCAGGGCTATTTTTACCCATATCATTTGCCCCCCAACTTTTGGGAAAACTCTACAAGTTTTCGTAAAAGTTTCACCAAGGGTTCTCAATGCCTTCTTAGGCTTTTGACTTGTTTTAATCAATTTTACCTGGGCTCATGCCTTTCTCAAAGAGTTAATATTAAATAAATCGCCCCCCCCAAAGAACTTTATTCGTAGCTAAGTCGCCAAGGATGCTTTTTCTGCATTTCTCCCCTAAGTCGACCTGGATTGAGGTCGATATCGACCTGGATCGGAGTCGATTTCGACCAGGATTGGAGGGTCGAGGTCGATTTCGACCTCGTTTGAAGTCGAAATAGGCCTAAAAATATCTTGAAGTCGAAATAGTGGTCTGAGGTTGATTTCGACCTGGATCGAGGTCGAACAGGGCTTTAAAACGCTTCGAGGTCGAACATAGTGATTGAGGTCGATTTCGACCGGGATCGAGGTCGAACAAGGGCTCAAAATACTTTGAAGTCAAAATAGTGGTTTGAGGTCGATTCCGACCTGGATCGAGGTCGAACAGGGCTTCAAAACGCCTCGAGGTCGAACATAGTGATTGAGGTCGATTTCGACCTGGATCGAGGTCGAACAGGACTTCAAAACGCCTCGAGGTCGAACATAGTGATTGAGGTCGATTTCGACCTGGATCGAGGTCGAATAGGACCTCAAAACTCTTTGAGGTCAAAATCCCTGAAGGGCCTCATGGCCTTTAATTTTCGACCTGGATTGAAGTCGAAATAGACCTCAAAACTCTTTGAGGTCGAAATTCCTTGAGGGCCTCATGGCCTTTTATTTTCGACTTGGATTGAAGTCGAAATAGACCTCAAAACTCTTTGAGGTCGAAATTCCTTGAGGGCCTCATGGCCTTTTATTTTCGACTTCGATGCTATTAGGTATAGACCTCAAAACTCTTTGAGGTCGAAATTCCTTGAGGGCCTCATG